>SJYX01015377.1:24391-59453 GCA_006410675.1 Oreotragus oreotragus
AGATCAGCCCTGGGATTTCTTTGGGAGCAATGATGCTAAAGCTGAAACTCTAGTACTTTGGCCACCTCATGAGAAGTGTTGACTCATTGGAAAAAGACTGTGATGCTGGGAGGGATTGCGGGTAGGAGGAGAAGGGGACGACCGAGGATGAGATGGCTGGATGGCATCACGGACTCGATGGACGTTGAGTCTGAGTGAACTCCGGGAGATGGTGATGAACAGGGAGGCCTAGAGTGCTGCAATTCATAGGGTAGCAAAGAGTCGGACACGACTGAGCGACTGAACTGAACTGAACTGAATATATTGGGAAGTGATTATTCCTCTTCTATGTTCTCAAAGTTTGTATAAAATTTGTATTATTTCTTTCATGAATGCTTACTAGAATTCACAAGTCAAGACATCTGAGCCTAGAATTTTTCTCCAAGATGATTTTAAATTATGAACTAAATGTCTTTAAAAGATATAGGATTACTCAGATTTTTATGTTTTTTTTTTTTTGTCAGTTTTGCTCAATCTTGTTTAAGGAACTGTATTCATTTCATTTAGGTTGTTAAATTTGTTGGCATAAAACTACTTATAATATGCCTTATCAATTTTTAAAATAATTATAGGATTTATAGGACACCTCTTCTTTCATTCTAAATTTATGTGTTCTCCCCTGGTGCTCTAGTTTTTTTAAGCCTTTTTTGATCTGTCTTCCTAGGATTTATCAATTTTACTTATCTTTCAAGAGGATCAACTTTTGGTTTCATTGATTTTTCTCTATTGTTGTTCATTTTCCATGGATTTCTGCTCCTTTTTGTTTTCTTCATTCTGCTTAGTTTAGATTTAAATTGCTCTTGTTTTTCTAGCTTCTTAAGGTAGGAAGTTTAATTTACTTCAAAATATTTTCTTGTTTAGTATAAGCACCTAGAACCTTAAGTTTCCCTTTTGTTGCTAAGTCGCTTCAGTCTTGTCCGACTCTGTGCAGCCCCATAGACGGCAGCCCACTAGGCTCCCTCGTCCCTGGGATTCTCCAGGCAAGAACACTGGAGTGGGTTGCCATTTCCTTTTCCAATGCATGAAAGTGAAAAGGAAATGGCAACCCACTCCAGTGTTCTTGAGTCCAGCAAAAATCTCTCTTCAAGCATGCACAACAATGATTTTACGTAGAGGTAATTTAACTTTACATAATTGGATGTTGATCACATTAATCTGTTGCTCACAATTGGGATTCCACATTGAAGACATCTGGGGAATATGTTTTACAACATATTTATAATAAGAATCCGTCCCTGAGTTTTTTACTTGATAGGCTGCCTGTGGGTTTTAGTTAAGGGTATTTTGAAAAACTTCCCATATGTTTGACTATATACCAGATATTAAAAGCATGGATATAAAATTATTCTTTCAGAATATATATCACTGCTCTTCCCTTTTGGATAAAATGGTTTATTTTGAAAGGGAGCACTGAATATTGCATTGGATAACCTTGAGTGTGTTCAAGTTTCCTTCAAAGGCAGCATTAATATCCATCTATAGAAACTAAGCAAACTCTGGGAGATAGTGGAGGACAGAAAAGCCTGGCATGCTACCGTCCATGGGATCCCAATAAGTCAGACATGACTTAGGGACTGAACAACAAAAGATGAACAGAAAAAAAAAAAGAAAAAAAAGATGAACAGAGAAAAGAAAAAGAAAAACAGATTTGAGAGGATATTTACTATTTTATAAGTTTAAAATATTCTGACATATTTTAGACATTCAACAGGCATAAAGAATAATATAAATCATTCATGTATATAAATATAAATATACATTATATTACTCAGATTAAGAAACAAAATTTTAAAAGTGACATGAGACCTCTTTAATTCACTTCTTCAACTAGATTTACCTTCCTCTTTCAAAAAGGAAAATACTGCCATAATTTGGAGTTTCTCACTTTTTTGTGTATTTATGAAATATGTATGAATTCATAATCAATATAAAATAATGCTTTACATGTCTTTAAGTTCACAAAATAGGACCCTGAATGCATCTTATTCCAATTTATATTTCTGTTCCAAATTATATTTGTGTGAGATTTATCTTTGTTGATAGAAAGAACTCCAGGTCATTTATCCTCCCTACTACCTATTATTCATTAGATGAATAGAGTATAATATATAACGTAGAGAAGAATGTATATATCTATCTTTCTTTCAATGGATAGTTAGATGTCTCTTTTTCCAGTTTTTCTTATTATGAACAATGTTGCAGTAAGCATTTATGTACCTGTCTCTACAGTATACATGTAGAATTGGATTTGTTGGATCATAAGAAACAGGTGACTACAGCTTTATTATTAATAGATATTGGCAATCTGCTCTCTCCCAAGCATGCTCTCTCCCAAGCATACTCTCTCCCAAGCATGGTGTATTAGTTACACTCTCATCAGTGTATAAGAATCCATTGCTCTACACCTTCTCCATTACTTGAATTATCTGACTTTAAGTTTTACCAGTTGGATGAGTAAGAAATAATATCTCATTTTGCTTTCAATGTCAAGTTACCTGACTGCTAATGAGGTATGTTTTATGTTTAATGGGCATTTATATTTTCTAAATCTATTGGCTGTTCCTACAGTTTTCTCTTTTTTTTTTTTTTTTTACTTATTTACAGAAATTTTTGATGTTTATATTTCTGTTCATTACAAGGTTGGTTATTTTCTGGAAAGACTGACTTCTTTCAAGATTACTTTTACTTTAGAGAATTCATCATAGCATTGATCTTTGTAGGTTCAGATTTTGTTATACCAGTGTGGATCCAATGGTCAGGGATGGAACCATATTAACCAAGCTTACAATAGTTATGGGGCTTCCTCAATGGCTCAGCAGGTAAAGAATCTGTCTGCAGTACAGGAGGTGAAAGTTCAACTCCTGGGTTTTGAAGGTCCCCTGACATAGGAAATAGCCACACCCACTCCAGTATTTTTGCCTGAAAAATCCTGTGGATAGAGGAGCCTGGCAAGCTATAGTTCACAGTGATGCAAAGAGTTGAACACGATTAAGTATGCACAATATTTATAAAGTGATGTATAAACACTGAATGTCAATGTGTTTATTATTAATACTTCATGAGGCATGAGCTTTAGAGTTGGCAGAAATAGGTTCAAATCCTCATTTTACATCACATCAACTATAGGACTAGAAGGTCAGTTCCATGAGGACAAGAATTTTTGTCCCTTTTGCTAACTGCTCTATACATAGAATGCTGAAAATGCCTGACATGTAATAGACACCCAATAGTAGTAATTCTGTGTATGGATCTGCTCTGCAGTTACCTTCTCTGAATTGTTTCACTCATGGAGACTCTTGTGCATGGATACACAGAAATTCTATATTTTAATAAAAACCATTACTTTCTCTTTTATGTGGGTTATATTTTCCAATATCCTTTAAAAAGCCTTTCTTAGATCAAGTTCATAAAGATACTGTTTTGCATTTTCTTCTACTAGTTTCACTTTTCTCACAATTAGCTCTTTCATCCATCTGGAATTAATTATTAATTTATGGCATTGTAGGTTTCCAGTTAGCCTTCTCCATATGCTAACCTCTTGCTCCAGTATCCTATTTTGTATGATTTATTCTTTTCCACTCTTATTAACCATATTGCTGGGATTTCTTCTGCTATAGTAGGACAAAAAGAATAAATCAAAACTGTAAGGAATAGAAGCAAACCAGAAAAACAAAAAATCAAGAATGTCATTGTTTGCAAATAATGCAAACATTGTAGAGAATCTGCACATTCAGTTCAGTTCAGTTCAGTTCAGTTCAGTCGCTCAGTCGTGTCTGACTTTTTGCAACCCCATGAATCGCAGCACACAAGGCCTCCCTGTCCACCACCAACTCCCGGAGTTCACTCAGACTCACGTCCATCGAGTCAGTGATGGCTACTTATGAGAAATAAAATAGAGTTTCCTCAGGTTGATGGCTAGAAAAGTCAGTATACTTAAATCACTGTATTTCTATATCTGATAAATATTTAAAGCTAGTTTGTTTAACAATAACATTTATTAAATAAACATGCCACAGAAGGAAAAGTGGCCCTTAACTAGTTGAAAAGATGCTCAACTTCACTCACAAATAAGAGAAATGCAAAAAAGTTTTGCAGATTATGTGTTTGAGAAAATTTTCAAAGTTGCTTAAACAAAGTGGTCAATATCTATATTCTATATCTATAACAATATTATATGGATATTATAGTTTCTGAGTACTTTCAGTTAAAAATGAAAGAGAGAGCTGTTACATGATAATAAATATCTGTTCATTTACAGAAAAACTATTTACACTCAAGATGTTTTGATGTGATTCACTGACCTACTATGTGAGACTGACTTCACACAAAACCTTGGAAAATTATCTTATTAATCATAGTTATCTAGGTTTAACTCAGGGAGACCTGGGTTCAATCCCTGGGTTGGGAAGATCCCCTGGAGAAGGAAATGGCAGCCCACTCTGGTATTCTTGCCTGGAGAATCCCATGGATGGAGAAGCCCGGTGGGCTACAGTCCACGCGGTCGCAGAGTCGGACATGACTGAGCGACTTTAAACATAAACAAACAAAAAATAGCATAGAAATCAGGACCAGTTTGATAGTCACTGCTTTACCCAACAACTAAGTTGAACTAAAATCTGAAAAGTCATTTTCAGAAACATTTGATTCTAAACAGAGATGGGCCCTCTTGTAACCTCAGATAAAACAAGATGCTGTAATAGATTTTATTATAATGGGGTTCCCACAAACACTGTAGTACCTGACATTTTCCATGAGCAAGATCAAATTAAAGCAGACCTGTGATCAGTTTTAGAAAGGGATGTGTATGGGAGTACAGAATGGGAGGGGGGCTTCTCAGATAGGGCAGTGGGAAAGAATCTGCCTGTCAGTGCAAGAGATGCAGGAGATGTGGGTTTGATCCCTGGGTCTGGGAGATCCTCTGGAGGAGGAAATGGCTACCTACTCCAGTTTTCTTGTCTGGAGAATCCCATGGACAGAGGAGCCTGATGGGCTACAGTCCATGGGGCCACAAAGAGTTAAACATGACTGAGGGATGAAGCATGATGGCACTCAGAGTGGGAAGAAGAGAAAAGGACTTTCTCTGCAAGTTATGCCTTTGGAAACTGTCAGCTACTTAAGGGCTGATTTTATGACTTTGAGCCTCAGACTGGCTGACTCTCATCTCTTGAGTCACCTCTCAGATATCTGGGCCCAATGGTGGTACAAATTCCTTAGTGCCTGTAACTTTGGCCATTTTCTATGATCTGCCATATCATAAAAATAGTATTATTTCAGAGACTTTTCAGTTCAGTCACTCAGTTGTGTCCAACTCTTTGCGACCCCATGAATCGCAGCACACCAGGCCTCCCTGTCCATCACCAACTTCTGGAGTTCACTCAGACTCATGTCCATCAAGTCAGTGATGCCATCCAGCCATCTTATCCTCTGTCGTCCCCTTTTCCTCCTGCCCTCAATCCCTCCCAGCATCAGAGTCTTTTCCAATGAGTCAACTCTTCGCATGAGGTGGCCAGAGTACCGGAGTTTCAGCTTTAGCATCATTCCTTCCAAAGAAATCCCAGGGCTGATTCCTTCAGAATGGACTGGTTGGATCTCCTTGCAGTCCAAGGGACTCTCGAGAGTCTTCTCCAACACCACAGTTCAGAGACTTTTAGGCACAGGTTATTTGTCCCATTTGGGATTGCACCATGAGGATTCTATACACTGCTGACTTCAGTTAACTGGCAAGCAAATTAGTTACTCCCCAGTTCTTACATGACCAACATCCCTCTAATGGGATTAGAAACTAAAGCTCATTTTCACAGCTTGGAACAAGGCAATTTGATTAAATTAAATTGTGCCTGGAAAAAAATCAATAAAACTCATCAATTCAAATCAATCAGTTCTAATAAACAGACAATCTGGTTAAAGAAAAAAATAGGAAAGTAATTAAAATCATAGCAACTTTTAACCTCTCCTCTGCTGATTCATTCAAAGTTTCTAAGCCCAAAATATATAGAGGAAAACCCAAGGTAGTTTAATTGTTTCTTTCATAAGTAATGATGTCTAGCTTTGGTTCTGTAATTATTAAAAGAAAGTTACAGTCTTCCACAAGTAGCTATAACAAATGTGTGCAGGAATACATTTTGTGCATGAACAGAATTACATAGAGAAATCTCAAATTGTAACTGTATAAGATATAGACATTAATACATATTCTATATCATAGGTAAATATTATGTATTACTAATGTATATTTTTACTGAAAGCTCATAATCTGTCACTAAAGTAATTAATGTCGATCCACCTTGTAACACCAGCTTTACTACTTAAGTATAACTTTATTGATTAGTTGTTTAAAAAGTACATCACGTGGACAGAGATAGTTTGGGTGTACACATTAAATCATGACCTGAACTCCACAGGTTACATATGTGTTCCATTCAAGCAGAGCAGTAACAGAACACCCTCACATGTACATGCTGTTGGAAATAGCTATTATTCTACACTTTCGAGTTCTCAGAAACTGACAAAGGATTTATGTCGAAGGTGTGGGAGTTGGTGGGTCAGCTTGGCAGATTCTGAGGATGAACTTCATAGACTGAGGCAAGCAAAGTAGTGGCTTATGTTGAAACCAGTATCCATATAAGCCCATATTCCTCTGTTTGGCTACCTGAATAGATTTATAGTGGAACCATCGATTGTTCGTTTCTAAAGCTGATTGTTTATCCAAACTGATATATGTCAATTTTCAACTATGTCTGTCATTCCAGAAGTCCTTTGTGTGTATGTGTTAGTCCCTCAGTCATGTCCAGCTGTTTGTGACTCCATGGACTGTAGCCTGACAGGCTCCTCTGTCCATGGAATTCTCCAGGCAAGAATACTGGAGTGGGTAGCCATTCCCTTCTCCAGAGGATCTTCCTGACCCACAGGTCAAACCTAGGTCTCCTGCATTGCATGTGATTCTTTACTGTTTGAGCCACCAGGAAANATGGAATTCTCCAGGCAAGAATACTGGAGTGGGTAGCCATTCCCTTCTCCAGAGGATCTTCCTGACCCACAGGTCAAACCTAGGTCTCCTGCATTGCATGTGATTCTTTACTGTTTGAGCCACCAGGAAAGCCCCCAAAGGTCCTTTACTGGCATAAAAACTGACAAGAGAAAATAGATGCTGTGTCAAAGATCTGTGAAAGACACTTGGCAGAGATGGTGAGATTTCACTGCTGTATGGCCACATCTAAGACATCAGGTAGGCAGAAGGCATTTTGCAGAAACCTGTCCTCAGCCTGCCTGCTTATGGCAGGTAGCTCCCTAACAATGCTCCAGTCACCACCCTGTTCAAATCCTCATTCTGACCAGCTCCCACTTGTCCTTTTCTGCTGCTGAGCTTCAAAGGCGGCTCAGTGGTAAAGAATCCGCCTGCTAATCAGGAGACGTGGTTTCAATTCCTGGGTCTGGAAGATTCCCTGGAGGAGGGCATGGCGACCCATTCCAGTATTCTTGCCCAGAAAATCTGATGCACAGAGAAGCCTGGAGGCCTACAATCTATGGGGTTACAAAGAGCTGGACATGACTGAGCGACTAAACAACAACAGCCATTCCTCCGGAGACACAGATCATTTCTCTACTAAGTGAAGCTGATTCCCTAAAGCCATATCTTTAAACAGTGTCTCAAAGGAAGCTTGATCTAGCTGCTTTTCCAAACAGCAATGCAGACATGAAACTCTGCGACTGAAAGAGGATTTTGCCCCGGGAGAAGCCTATCTCCAGAGCAGTTAGTGAGTGTGTCTGTTTTCTTATCATTTTCTTAGCTCCCAACTGTAAGAGACTTAAACCTCTCAAGTTGCTTTGAGAGTAAAGAAAACAAACATGAATCAAAGTCATGTCTTTCAAAGAGAAGGCAGAAAACAAAAATAAAATTTCTTGCACAGAAGAAAAAATCTGAAAGTCAAAGTCAAAGTATTAAGGGCCAGAAGCAAAGTGTGACTTGTCAAGTCATTCATTGTCCTGCTGTGAGTAGAGACTTGCCAGATAAAAGGAGGAGAATCCACATTTGTGGACGACCTACTATGTAGCCCATTATCTCTCTCCTTGTGGTCATATTCAATGCTCTCCACCACCAATGCTCTCCCCTCATATGATAGAAGATCACTAATTTAGAGAGGTTAAGTGCTTTGCTCAAAATCATGCAACTGCAAGATATCAGTTCCATTAAAATGCATCTTTCATTTTACACAGTAAGCATAGAGCTTATTTATCTAATGTTGACTTGCTGCTGTTAACAATTGCCGTTAACAATTTAATGCATGTAGGGTTTCCCAGGGGGCACTAGTGGTAAAGAATCTGCCTGCCAATGCAGGAGATACAAGAGACATGGGTTCAATCCCTGGGTGGAAAAGATCCCCTGGAGGAGGAAATGCAACCTGCTCCAGTATTCTTGCATGAAAAATTCCATGGACAGAAGAGCCTGGAGGGCTATAGTCTATGGGATCACAAAGAGTCAGACATGATTGAGCACACAATACTATAGAGCTCATATTATTTTCTGAGATGATTAACCATTAATACTACTTCACACTTATTCATCAACTCTGAATGGAAATTGTCACAAAGTACTACAAATTAAAGGACATGATATTCATTTCTAGATACACCTATAATAAGTTTGTTGTTTTAGTCACAAAGTCATGTCTGAATCTTTTGTGACTCCATGAACTGTAACTTGCCATGCTCCTCTATCCAAGGGATGAGTGGCAGATAATAAAAATTCTTTTTAAAATGTGGAAGAACAAGGAATTTACTTTTGGTAGAACTGTAATATCCAATAGTCTACTTGCAGCATAATTTAACAAGACTTACAGAATTCCTATGCATATATCTAAGATATATGAAAGACTTTATTTTCTTGGGCTCCAAAATCACTGCAGATGGTGTCTCCAGTTATGAAATTAAAAGATGCTTGCTTCTTGGAAGAAAAGCTATGACAAACCTAGACAGCATATTAAAAAGAAGAGACATCACTTTGCCAACAAAGGTCTGTCAAGTCAAAGCTGTGGTTTTTCCAGTGGTCATGTATGGATGTGAGAGTGGGACCATGAAGAAAGTGAAAGTGAAGTCACTCANTAAAAGATGCTTGCTTCTTGGAAGAAAAGCTATGACAAACCTAGACAGCATATTAAAAAGAAGAGACATCACTTTGCCAACAAAGGTCTGTCAAGTCAAAGCTGTGGTTTTTCCAGTGGTCATGTATGGATGTGAGAGTGGGACCATGAAGAAAGTGAAAGTGAAGTCACTCAGTTGTGTCTGACTCTTTGCTATTCCACGGACTGTAGCCCACCAGGCTCCTCTGTCCATGAGATTTTCCAGGCAAGAATACTGAAGTGGGTTGCCATTTCCTTCTCCAGGGGATCTTCCCAACCCAGGTCTCCCGCATTGCAGGCAGACGCTTTAACCTCNGTTGTGTCTGACTCTTTGCTATTCCACGGACTGTAGCCCACCAGGCTCCTCTGTCCATGAGATTTTCCAGGCAAGAATACTGAAGTGGGTTGCCATTTCCTTCTCCAGGGGATCTTCCCAACCCAGGTCTCCCGCATTGCAGGCAGACGCTTTAACCTCTGAGCCACCAGGGAAGCCCATCAAGAAAGCCCATGAAGAAAGCTGAGCACCAAATAATTGATTCTTTTGAACTGTGGTGTTGGAGAATACTCTTGAGAATCCCTTAGACTGCGAGGAGATCAAACCAGTCAATCCTAAAGGAAATCAGTCCTGAATATTCATTGGAAGGACTGATGCTGAAGTTGAAACTCCAATACTTGGGCCACCTGATGCAAAGAACTGATTCACTGGAAAAGACCCTGATGCTGGGCAAGATTGAAGGCAGGAGGAGAAGGGGACAACAGAGGATGAGATGGTTGAATGGCATCACTGACTCGATGGACATGAGTTTGAACAAGCTCCAGGAGTTGGTGATGGACAGGGAGGCCTGGCATGCTTCAGTCCATGGGGTAAAAAAGAGTTGGACACGACTGAGTGACTGAACTGAACTGAACAGAAGATACGTGATACTAACCTGAAGCTCCAATACTTTGGCCACATTATGCAAAGAGCCGACTCATTGGAATAGACCCCGATGCTGGGAAAGATTGAAGGCAAAAGAAGAAGGAGGCAGAAGATGAGATGGTTAGATAGCATCACCAACTCATGAGTTTGAGCAAACTCCAGGAGATAGTGGAGAATAGAGGAGCCTGACATGCTGCAGTTCATGGGGTTGCAAACAGTTGGATAACAACTTAGGGACTAAAAAACAACAACAATCTGATGCCACTTAAAAGTCCTATTAGGCTAATATACTAATTCCTTTAAGATATTTAAACTTTATAGATAGTTGATGAAGATACTTTGAGATCACTGTGGTCTGGAAAAGTAGTTTCATTTCCGTTCAGTTGCTCAGTCATGTCCGACTCTTTGCAACCTCATGAACTGCAGCACATCAGGCCTCCCTGTCCATCATCAACTCCTGGAGCTTGTTCAAACTCAAATCCATCGAGTCAGTGATGCCATCCAACCATCTCATCCTCTGTTGTCCCCTTCTCCTCCTGCCTTCAATCTTGCCCAGCATCAGGGTCTTTTCCAATGAATCAGTTCTTTGCATCAGGTGGCCAAAGTATTGGAGTTTCAACTTCAGCATCAGTGCTTCCAGTGAATATTCAGGACTGATTTCCTTTAGGATTGACTGGTTTGATCTCCTTGCAGGCCAAGGGATTCTCAAGAGTCTTTTCCAGTTTGGGAAATGCTATTATATTGATACCCCTAGATCAGTAGATGAATGGTAGATATTTCATCATTCTCTGTTAAACTGCCTTTTGTTCGGAAATATCCTAGCTGAGGTCGCATCTGCGTAAGAGCAGCAGTATTCTTCTTTATTTTCATTCCTTTTTCTGAAATTTATCATGGAACTTTTTTAAAGTATGCTTTACAAAAAAAATAAGATGTTCTTTCTGGTCTGATGAATAAATTTCTAGAAACTTTCTCAATGACATATGATCAATAGAAAGGATTTTAAAGAAGATTTTTTTTTTTCCTGAAGTAGTAAGATCAAATAAGACTCAACTGTATGATGACACATCTACCAAATTCTGTTGCTCTCAGTTTTAAAATATACGCCCCTGGTATCAAGCCAGGCCAGAATACACCAGGTGGCCATCCACGTAATTTCTGTTGTTTGTTTCTATTGATATTCAGTCTACAAGTTACACTGGGAATTTCACATTGGGACTTAAAACTGGTTGTTTTATTTTCAAATCATTAGTTTTTTAGGATCCATCAGAACTTAACAAATGGCCTCCATAAGTTGGTATGCGTGCTAAGTGGCTTCGGTTGTGTCTGACTTTGCAATTCTGTGGACCATAGCCCGCCAGGCTCCTCTGTCCAGGAGATTCTCCAGGCATGAACACTGGAGTGGGCTGCCATTTCCTCCTTCAGAGATCTTCCTGACCCAGGAACCTAACCACAGTCTCATGTCTACTGCATTGACAGGTGTGTTCCTTACCACTAGTGCCACCACAGACGCCCACAAATTTATATAGGGATGTAACCAAAAAATGCTTTAGTAAGAAGTCAGATAGTATTGACCTCCATAGCCATGAGTTGAGCTAACTTAATAGAAAAGAAATCTAGAAGCAGGAAAACAAACGCATGTTCAGCTACAGTTTGTGAATATTTTTCTGTGTGTTTGTTTATGTAACAGTTTAGATGGAGCTCTCATCTGAATAAACAAGGAACAGCAGATGATTTGAAAGAATTGGAGCCATACTGAAACTTTTTGATGACTTACTTAATTTTAGGGAAATGAGAGTGTTCCTTTACAATGTAATAAAAGGAAATATCATGCTAAATTTAGAGACCACATGTCAGTGTATGGCACTCCAGATTAACCCTTAAATGGTACAGGATGCATAGCAACAATTATGCACTTAAAATGTACTCGGAACTCTGCTGAGGACATACATGGAACCTCATTTAATCCTCACCTGATTTTGTGTATATTTATTTTACTATTGAAGAAACTGAGAATACAGAAGCGAAGCATGTGAAGCATGAAGGTCACATGGTTAGTTAATAGAAGTTCTGAGATTTGAAACCAAGTTTGTCTGACCTCAGAGGTCATGCTTTAACCAGTGTTTCATAGTTATTGCGCTTGTAGATTCTTGGCAACCTCATTAAAATACTGATACTTGTTGAGTTTGCTGTCAATTAGATTGTCTACTTCACAGGTGTTATACATTGCCTCTTTTCTATGCAATTACTTAATTTTGTTAAAATTTAACTAGGGCAAAACTGAGAAAATGGACTGACTCTATTTACTGCCTCTTCCCTTGCTCTGAGAACTTAGGTTCACAGAATGTCTCTTACTTTGTCTCTCCACCCAAAAAATGGGAACCACAGTATTGATACTCATGTCTAGGCCTTACAGGAGCCAACATATTTATGTTTTGTTCACTGATCTATGTTACGCACATAGTGTAGAGCCTGGTTTGTTGTAAGTGCTCATGTACTGTTGAGGAGGTTATCATGGTTAAAAGAGATGTTTTGTGCATATGCTTAGCACTGTCTCTTGGATAAGCATAGTACCTTTTACCTGCAATAAATGGTAAATACTATTATTAACTTGAACTTTTAAAATGTAAGAACAACACATGTTTGTTATTTTTAGATTATTCCCATAATTCAGCATATTGAGATATTGTGATTTGGGATTCTCTCCCACCGCATAGCTATCAATGTTTCTATATCCATGTTACCTGAACACGCCTCTTATATTTTTCTCTGACTTACTTATAAAAATATAAAACTGGACAGGTCTTGGAAATTTGTAATAAAATAGAAATTCTCTTCCAGGCTAGGGGTAGACTCTGAATTCAGGTTTCTACCTGGAAGGCTGTTTGGTCTTTTGGATTCCTAGAAAGTTATAAGTGACAAGTGACTAATAAATCACCAATATTGTAAACCACGCAGCCAAACAACTTTTACTAAGGGACCTTTCCTCACTATCTCCCTCAGAACCATTCTCACCAGGCCCCTGAGTGTAAAAGAACATCTGGTGAAAGGCAGAAGACATGTCTCTTGGGTTGTCTTTTGACCTCATTTGCCATTTGCAGTAAAGATTTATCAGCTCCAAATTGAAAGAAATAGGAACTGATTTGTGAAGGCAAACATCAGGCTTTCATGAAAGAGAAGCAAAACATCCCTAACTTCCCAAGAAAATTTTGCCCAAATGTTATAAAACACAAAGAAAAAGACCCAGATGGTTTTATTCTTAAGCTGCTCGTTTCGAATCACTGATAAAAGTGAAAATTCCTCTTTTTTTTTTTTTTCCTACTCAACCGATTTTAGTATTCTCCCAGATGGCTCAGTGGGTAGATAACCTGCCTGCCATGCAGGAGACACTGGTTCAACACCTGGGTTGGGAAGATCCTCCAGAGGAGGAAACTCACTCCAGTATCCTTGTCTGGAGAGTCCCATGGCCAGAGGAGCCTGGCAGGCTACAGTCCAAAGGGTCACAAAGAGTCAGACACCACCGAGCAACTGAGCACATACAAGTTAGAAATATAATAGTTTTAAAATTTATATTATTTTTCAGTCATCCTATTAAAATTTATTCTTGAAACTTTAGAATTGGCACTATTGTTAAAAAGATAGACTGACAATATGAACTTTTCATCCCTCTTCCACAAACCCATTAAAATAGCATAAATGAATGAAAAAAAAAAAAATTAACTACCCAAGACAAAGACAGTGAGAAGTGAGGCAAGAGCATAGGAAGATTTCAAATAATTTTAAGAAGACAGATTAACAGGAAGAGGGGTCATAAAAACATCAGAGAGCGAAGAAAGTTGAAGACTATTTGTCAAGGATTTCTGGTGAAAATCAAGTTCTCAAAGTCCCTGAAAAGAGAGGTGATGAAAGTTGCTAGGGAAAAAGTGAAATTGATTGAAAATTCATATACAAAAGGCTGAGACACTCAGATTTCCACCTACATTTTAGGGAGCAGGCAATTATGACTCTTCCAACTGTGGGTCTCTCGTCCCTACAAATTCTTTGTAGATATTGAATCAGCAAATTTCTTGATATTGAGGAATCAACTTTCATGGAATATAGATGTGAGGGGCTGAATTACACACTAGAGAATTTAGGAGTGAGGTTACTCTACACCAGGTTGCAAGATAACATCATGGCTCATTTTAAATATATATATATAATAAATATATAAATATATATAGCTGTGCCGGGTCATAATCGTGGTGTGCAAGAGCTGTTCATTGTAGTATGTGGAATCTAGTTCCCGGACCAGGGATCGACTCCAAACTCCTTGCATTAAGAGCAAGAGTCTTAACTACTGGACCACCAGGGAAGCACCAATGGCTCATTGTTAAACGAACAGTCTAAGTTTTAGAAGCAACCAAAAGCTTTTTCTCAAAAAGAGTAGTTACCCACAGGAAATGGCAGGAATTTGCCCCAAAATCCTGAGTCTTCACTGAGATTTCCCTCTGGGGGCCTGCCAAAATCTCCACCATGGTCTCTCCATGCCATGGACACTTCAGGCACCATTTACTCTACTTGGTCATGTGACAGAGCCTTTTCTTGCTCTGGGCTCCATTCAAAACTAACAGCTTCTTGGGTCACTTGGTAATGGACTGGAGTAGGACACTCAATGAGGAATGTCACTTCCCACACCCAAACAGGTGTCACCACTAGATGCTATGACACTTTTGCTTTTTTGTCTGTAGGAGGGCCAGATGCTACAACTTTGTCTCCATTTTAGAAGGATTATTTTTACATGCTCTGTACCATGGGGCCCCTGGACATTTTATTGAGACAAAAGTCCGTATTTTTGGTGTATTTGTTTTCCAGACCCTGACACACAAATATTTTGCCAGTAATGTAGGGTAGTAGCTAGTTCTTTCTCATTTTAGGTCCAATCCATAGAATACAATTAATATAATTCATTTTGCAGAAGAAAAAAATATAATGAAGTTCCCAGAGGACTAAATTATGACATAGGGTAGAAGGGTCAGTATACTTATGATAATGGTTACATTGCTGGCCTTGCCAATGAAAAGCAATCTGGTACTAATAAGTATCAAGAGAAACGATTTTGCCAGATTAATAGCTGTGTGACAGGTATGTGTGAGCATGCATGCTATGTCACTTCTGTCCTGTCTGACTCTGCGACCCTATGGACTGTAGCCCACCAGGTTCCTCTATCCATGGCATTCTCCAGGCAAAAATCCTGGAGTGATCGCCATGCCCTCCTCTAGGGGATCTTCCTGACCCAGGGACCAAACCCACATCTCTTGCATCTCCTGCATTGCAGGTGGGTTCTTTACCAATAGCACCACGTGGGAAGTGTGACAGATACAGGGCATTTATTTGTTTAAGAAGTGAAACCACATTTGGAATAGAAGTTACAACTAGAGTCATGGTCTGGTTAAGTTTATGATAATCCACTGTCATTCTCGAGAGTCATCTGGCAGGCCAAATAGATGAGTTGAATGGGGGTTGGTGATAATTACCACCCCATGATAGCCCTAAACCCACAGGTCAGAAAACTAATGCAAAGATCCTGTAAGTTCCTGAGTATGTGATTTAATTAGGCGTTCTAGAACTCATTCTCATCTCCATTAGGTTTTTACTCTAATATCACAGTATTAGTGAGTCCCTCCTTAACAACTTTACTTTAAAAACACACTTTATTTAAGTGTGTTTATTTATTTACTTTATCCCTGATTTTTACCAAGCCCAGGCACTCTGTCACCTTTCCCAGCTTCATTTTTCCATTTGACTTTATCTCCATTTATCATCTTATATATTTATTTATTATATTGTTTCTATATAATAGAATCTATCGTAGACTTCCTGGCTATGATGTTAGATATTAGACAACGGGAAGATTGGGGAACCATGGGTGCTCTGGCTGGTGACCCTTGGTTATGTCAGCTGAACTTCCCCTTTCAGAAGCTACTCCCTACCCTGTTATGTCACATGACATGAAATTGCACTGAAAGGACCCACATGGCATGACCCCTACCTCACTGGGTTATCTTGAGAATTAAATGGTAAGACTCATGGAAAAAATCTTGATACAAGTACCTGGCACATACTAATATTCTGGCAGCTCAGCTGGTAAAGAATCCACCATGGGAGACTTGGGTTTGATCCCTGGGTTGGGAAGATCCCCTGGAGGAGGGCATGGCAACCCACTCCAGTATTCTTGCCTGGAGAATCCCCATGGACAGAGGAGCCTGGCGAGCTACAGTCCATGGGATCACAAAGAGTCAGACATGATTGAGTGACTAAGCACAGCACAGCACAGTTTTTCTTATAATTATTTTCATTAGTATTGAATATATTACCCTTTGAATTTTGATTGTGCCAGGTAATTATTTCAACTACTTAAAATTTGTAAATACTTCTCAGATATAGTAGTGAATAAAACAGGAAAAATTCTTATCTTTATAAAGCTTCACTTGCAGCTGGAGAAATAAATACCTTGTGATAAAGCTGAGGGGTTTGGCCAATGCACTAAGCATACACTGCGGTCTCTGTTGCTCTTCTTAATCAAAATGTGTCACCAGGATTTATGATTCTAACCTACAGTTGATTCTCTAATCCCTTGGTGCCATGAGTACTTAAATACTGAGCAACCAGAAATGCAATTACACAGGAAAAGAAATCAACAGTGAAAGGTCTATCTTTGTTGAGTAATAAACAATGGAATCATTTGGGAACACTTTTATCACACAGTGCTCCCAATAACTCAAAGTATGCAAAATTTTACTGAGAATTATTAATATTTAGAGCTGAAAAGTAATACTAAAAACTCAAAAGCGATATGCAAATAGTAATTTATTCATTGCTTAAGGTAGCGGGTGAATTATTATAATCCAGTGTATTAAAGTGATTTGTCATTAGAAAGTGATTAGTAAGGAAATTGCTATTAAACAATCTCTTCAGTTACACAAGCTAAATTATTGCAGAGTGTGATAAATTTGTGTAGGCAAGAATATTAAGCAGAACTCTGTGGGAAGTGGACCATTGAGTTATATATCAAAATGACTGAATTCTTAAGGTGAAAAAGTATGTAAAGCTGGTTTATTATTACTATCACTACTACTAATTCATGCAACACTAAATTATACTTGTAAACTATTGGATTTAGTGGCATTAAGCAAGTGACAATTTTCTCTCCTCTTTGCTTCAGTTTCTCCATCTACATCACTAAAACAACTATAATACCAACCTCTCCTCTATCAGACAATCAGAATGAGAATATAAATGTAAAGATTTTGAAAAGGAATAGCTGAGACTTCCCTGACGTCCAGTGGTTAAGGCTTCGTCTTCCAATGCAAGGGGTGCAGTTTCGATACCTGGTTGGGAAGCTGAGATTCCACATGACTCATGGCTCAAACTCCAAAACATAAAGCAGAAGCAATGTTGTGACAAAAAATTCAATGAAGACTTTAAAAATGGTCCATGTAAAGCAAACTTTAAACAAAGAAAAAAATGAAATAGCAAATAAAGAAATCTAAAGTGATAGTAGGAGTAATATTTTTATAATATTGACAACTGGAAAACTCTCTAAGTGTGATGTAAAGCCAGAAACTAATCTTTAAAGATGTTATTCTTTTTTAGAGTAGTTTTAGTTTCACAGTAAAATTAAGAGGAAAGAACAGACAGTTCTCCAATCAGAGTGGTACATTTGTTACAATTGACCAACCTACACTGACATAATCCCACCAAAACTAATTTTCCTTTAAAAAATTGAGTCATAGATAAATCTGGATGAAGTATTTAATCTTTTCTAACTTTGTTTTTTTCACATGTAAATAGGGATGAATATCTCACAGAACTATGATGAAGAGATAATACCAGTATGAACACTTACTGTGAAAATATTACTCAGTTCCCTTGTGGCTCACTGGGTAAAGCGTCTGCCTACAATGCGGGAGACGCAGGTTCAAACGCTGGGTCAAGAAGATCCTCTGGAGAAGGAAATGGCAACCCACTCCAGTACTGTTGCCTGGAAAATCCCATGGATGGAAGAGCGTGGTAGGCTACAGTCCGTGGGGTCGCAAAGAGTCAGACATGACTGAGCGTCTTCACTTGGTCTTGGTCTTGTATTGAGATCATTACCATTACTATTTTCACCAACATCATCACACAATCGCCATCGTCATCATCACCATTCCTGTCACCATCAATAATATGGTGTCAGTTCAGTTCAGTTCAGTCGCTCAGTCATGTCCGACTCTTTGCGACCCCATGAATCTCAGCACGCCAGGCCTCCCTGTCCATCACCAACCGCCGACGTGCACTCAGACTCATGCGCATCGAGTTGGTGATGCCATCCAGCCATTTCATCCTCTGTCGTCCCCTTCTCCTCCTACCCCTAATCCCTCCCAGCATCAGAATCTTTTCCAATGAGTCAACTCTTCGCATGGTGTCAGACCACCCTAACTATGGCCCCATCAAATGTGTAAGAAACAGGGAGAGTGCCAGATTTAATTTCTACAACTTGAGACAAGGAATGCAACGCCAGAGGGTTACAAGTTAAGAAAAAATAACTATAACATAAGTGTTCTGAGTGACACAAATTAGGTAAATACAGGAGTTTGTGAATAAGACAAGATGAATCTGACTTGAATTTTTAAAATTTAAGAAAAAAAAACTGATAAACAGTAATTCTATGCTTATTTTAAGACAATCAACAGTTATCTAGAGGAATTAAAAATTTCATAACAAATCCACACAAATCTTCATAAATTAAGATTTATAAGATTAAATCCTACTTTTTAAAAATTATGAAGTCAAATTTTAATAGCATATTAAATATTTTAACATGGTGAAATATACTTGCCTAAGTCCAGATTTGTTTTTAAATATCTAGACCAACAGTACAACTATTCAGCTTTGTACCAAATTTCGACATATTTCTGTATAACAGAAAATACATTTGAGAACGAAACTACAAAAATATTTAAAGGGACTCTCTAAGCTGAATTTTATGTCTGCAAAGCAGACATATAGTATTGATTAAACATCTAAAATGCTTTTCCTTTACAAAAATATGCATATTCTTAAAAGACTAAGTTATTAACAATGACATAGTAACCTTTCACTTCCATTTGAATGATTTATAAGCTAAATTTTACAACTACAAAAAACTTTTGTTTGTATTAAGATGTTAAAATAAGGCAAAATTTGACCCAAAAAAAGGCTTAAAATATATTTCAAAGGAAAATTACAAAAAGCTGTACAATAGAGCCTATGATTGTCTTATTTAACATAAAGGCTACTCTATTAAAAGATGTACTGTTGTTTACTCGCTAAGTGGCTAAGTTGACTCTGCAACCCCACGGACTCTAGCCTACCAAGCTCCTCTGTCCAGAGGATTTCCTAGGTAAGAATACCAGAGTTGTTGTCATTACCTTCTCCAGAGATTTCCTGACCCAGGGATTGAACCCACATCTCCTGAATTGGCAGGTAGATTCTTTACCTGTGAGCCACCAAGCCCCCTCACTGCAACCCCACGGACTCTAGCCTACCAAGCTCCTCTGTCCAGAGGATTTCCTAGGTAAGAATACCAGAGTTGTTGTCATTACCTTCTCCAGAGATTTCCTGACCCAGGGATTGAACCCACATCTCCTGAATTGGCAGGTAGATTCTTTACCTGTGAGCCACCAAGCCCCCTCCTCCGAAAGAAAAAGTAGAAGAGGAAAGCAGAGGATGAGATGGTTAGATAGCTTCACTGGATATGAATCTGAGCAAACTCTGGGAGATAGTGGACATAGGAGCCTGATGGGCTACAGTCCATGGAGTCTCAAAGAGTGAGGCACAATTTATCTGCTAAACAGCATTCTATTAAAAACTGATTCTTGCTGTTGTGTTGACAGAAGTAGCAAACACGACAGAACAACGGTGCTCACCTGACAAGCCCCTGTTGTCTCTTATAAGGATACTTGGGCCCCTATCCCCATTCAAAAAAATACAGCAAAAGAAAGCCAACCCCAAACAATGTTAGCACAAGCTGGACTCAAGATTGTCGGAAGAAATATCAATAACCTCAGATATGCAGAGGACACCACCCTTACGGCAGAAAGTGAAAAGGAACTAAAAAGCCTCTTGATGAAAGTGAAAGAGCAGAGTGAAAAAAAAGTTGGCTTAAAGCTCAACATTCAGAAAACGAAGATCATGGCATCTGGTCCCATCACTTCATGGCAAATAGATGGGGAAACAGTGGAAACAGTGTCAGACTTTATTTTGGGGGGCTCCAAAATCACTGCAGATGGTGACTGCAGCCATGAAATTAAAAGATGCTTACTTCTTGGAAGGAAAGTTATGACCAACCTAGACAGCATATTCAAAAGCAGAGACATTACTTTGCCAACAAAGGTCTGTCCAGTCAAGGCTATGGTTTTTCCAGTGGTCATGTATGGATGTGAGAGTTGAACTGTGAAGAAGGCTGAGTGCCGAAGAATTGATGCTTTTGAATTGTGTTGGAGAAGACTCTTGAGAGTCCCTTGGACTGCAAGGAGATCCAACCAGTCCATTCTGAAGGAGATTAGCCCTGGGATTTCTTTGGAAGGACTGATGCTAAAGCTGAAACTCCAGTACTTTGGCCACCTCATGCAAAGAGTTAACACATTGGAAAAGACTTTGATGCTTGGAGGGATTAGGGGCAGGAGGAGAAGGGAACACCAGAGAATGAGATGGCTGGATGGCATTACCAACTCAATGCACATGAGTTTGGGTGAACTCCGGGAGTTGGTGATGGACAGGGAGGCCTGGCGTGCTGCGATTCATGGGGTCGCAAAGAATCAGACACAATCGAGCATGACCGAGTGACTGAACTGAACTGAAACAATGTTAGGCCAATTCCATTTCCTTTCTAAGATGCAGAACTCCTGCTCTGCCAGACAGATGTGAGTCCAGTTTATACCTAGGAATGGTCCCCTGCCTCTCCTTCTCCCTGCAGCCCTATCCAGTTAGCAAATAACAGATTAATATTTTTAAACTTCATTCTAATTGATTTCTTTCTATCCTGACCCTTCTCTATTATCTTGCAAGAATTCTAACTCTTTGGTGGTTTAGTCATTAAGTTGTGTCCAACTCTTGTGAATTCATGGACTGTAGCCTGCCAGGCTCCTCTGTCCATGGGATTCTCCAGGCAAGAATACAGGATTGGGTTGCCATTTTCTTCTCAAGGGGATCTTCTACTCAAGAATTGAACCCTGGTCTCCTGCATTGCAGGCAGATTCTTTATGGACTGAGCTGCAAGGGAATCTCTAACTCTTTGGCACATTATTAAGGGTTGTTTCCTTCTGTAACTCTGCCCATTCCATTAGAATCTCTCCATTCCCTTCACTTCAGTTCAGTTTAGTTCAGTTGCTCAGTTGTGTCTGACTCTTTCAGACTCCACGGACTGCAGCATGCCAGGCTTCCCTGGACATCAACACAACTCCTAAGCCTTGCTCAAACTCATGTTCATCAAGTCTGTGACATCATCCAACCATCTCATCCTTTGTCATCCCCTTCTCCTCCTGCCTTCAACCTTGCCCAGCATCAGGGTCTTTTCCAATGAGTCAGTTCTTTGCGTCCAGTGGCCATAGTTTTGGAGCTTCAGCTTTAGCATCAGTCCTTCCAAAGAATATTCAGGACTGATTTACATTAGGATGGACTAGTTTGATCTCATTACAGACCAAGGGACTCTCAAGAGTCTTCTCCAACACCACAGTTCAAAAGCATCACTTCCTTGACACTCAGCTTTCTTTATGGTCCAAATCTCACATCCATACATGACTACAGGAAAAACCATAGCTTTGACTATATGAACCTTTGTCAGCAAAGTAATGTCTCTTCTTTTTAATACACTGTCTAGGTTGGTCATAGCTTTTCTCCCAAGGAGAAAGCATCTTTTAATTTCATGGCTGCAGTCACCATCTGCAGTGATTTTGGAGCCACCCAAAATAAAGTCTCTACTATTTCCATTGTTTCCCCATCTATTTGGCATGAAGTGATGGGACTGGATGCCATGATCTTGTTTTTGGAATGATGAGTTAGTTTTAAGCCAGCTTTTTCACTCTCCTTTTTCACTTTCATCAAGAGGCTCTTTAGTTTCTCTTCCTTTTCTGCCATAAGATTGACGTCATCTGCATATCTGAGGTTATTGGTATTTCTTCTGACAATCTTGATTCCAGCTTGAGCTTCCTCCAGTTTGTCATTTCGCATGATGTACTCTGCATAGAAGTTAAATAAGCAGGGTGACAATATACAGCCCTGACGTACTCCTTTCCCACTTTGGAACTAGTCTGTTTTTCGATGTCCAGTTCTAACTGTTGCTTCTTGACCTGCATACAGACTTCTCAGGAGGCAGATAAGATGGTCTGGTATTCCTATCTCTTTAAGAATTTTCCACAGTTTGTGTGATCCACACAATCAAAGGCTTTAGCATAGTCAATGAAGGAGAAACAGATGTTTTTCTGGAACTCTCTTGCTTTTTTGATGATCCAACGAATGTTGGCAATTTGATCTCTGGTTCCTCTGCCTTTTCCAAATCCAGCTTGAACATTTGGAATTTCTCAGTTCACGTTCTGTTGAAGCCTAACTTAGTGGATTTTGATCATTCCTTTGCTAGCGTGTGCTGCTGCTAAGTCACTTCAGTCGTGTCCAATCTGTGCGACCCCAGAGACGGCAGCCCACCAGGCTCCCCCATCCCTGGGATTCTCCAGGCAAGAACACTGGAGTGGGTTGCCATTTCCTTCTCCAATGCATGAAAGTGACAAGTGAAAGTGAAGTCGCTCAATCATGTCCGACCCTCAGCGACCCCATGGACTGCAGCCTTCTTGGCTCCTCCATCCATGGGATTTTCCAGGCAGAGGTACTGGCATGTGAGACAAGCACAATTGTGTGGTAGTTTGAACATTCTTTGGGATTGCCTTTCTTTGGCATTGGAATGAAAACTGACCTTTTCCAGTCCTGTGGCCACTGCTGAGTTTTCCAAATTTGCTGGCATGTTGAGTTCAGCACTTTCACAGCATTATGATTAAGCAAAAGCAACTCAATAATTGACTCATGTTAATCATTATTACTGAATACCAGAGTAACATTTCCTAATGGATAGAATTGAATGTTGCTTCCTTTGCATATTCTGAGGTCTGACACGTTTGTATATTAAGGATTTAATCAATTGACTTTAACGATTCACTTTAACTCAGAGAGTACCAAAAAAGCCAGGACAGTGTATACTTGTAAGCTTCCAAATTTCCACCCTGTCTCAGCAACAATAATCCGGGAGTTGGTGATGGACAGGGAGGCCTGGCGTGCTGCGATTCATGGGGTCGCAAAGAATCAGACACAATCGAGCATGACCGAGTGACTGAACTGAACTGAAACAATGTTAGGCCAATTCCATTTCCTTTCTAAGATGCAGAACTCCTGCTCTGCCAGACAGATGTGAGTCCAGTTTATACCTAGGAATGGTCCCCTGCCTCTCCTTCTCCCTGCAGCCCTATCCAGTTAGCAAATAACAGATTAATATTTTTAAACTTCATTCTAATTGATTTCTTTCTATCCTGACCCTTCTCTATTATCTTGCAAGAATTCTAACTCTTTGGTGGTTTAGTCATTAAGTTGTGTCCAACTCTTGTGAATTCATGGACTGTAGCCTGCCAGGCTCCTCTGTCCATGGGATTCTCCAGGCAAGAATACAGGATTGGGTTGCCATTTTCTTCTCAAGGGGATCTTCTACTCAAGAATTGAACCCTGGTCTCCTGCATTGCAGGCAGATTCTTTATGGACTGAGCTGCAAGGGAATCTCTAACTCTTTGGCACATTATTAAGGGTTGTTTCCTTCTGTAACTCTGCCCATTCCATTAGAATCTCTCCATTCCCTTCACTTCAGTTCAGTTTAGTTCAGTTGCTCAGTTGTGTCTGACTCTTTCAGACTCCACGGACTGCAGCATGCCAGGCTTCCCTGGACATCAACACAACTCCTAAGCCTTGCTCAAACTCATGTTCATCAAGTCTGTGACATCATCCAACCATCTCATCCTTTGTCATCCCCTTCTCCTCCTGCCTTCAACCTTGCCCAGCATCAGGGTCTTTTCCAATGAGTCAGTTCTTAAACTCTTTGGCACATTATTAAGGGTTGTTTCCTTCTGTAACTCTGCCCATTCCATTAGAATCTCTCCATTCCCTTCACTTCAGTTCAGTTTAGTTCAGTTGCTCAGTTGTGTCTGACTCTTTCAGACTCCACGGACTGCAGCATGCCAGGCTTCCCTGGACATCAACACAACTCCTAAGCCTTGCTCAAACTCATGTTCATCAAGTCTGTGACATCATCCAACCATCTCATCCTTTGTCATCCCCTTCTCCTCCTGCCTTCAACCTTGCCCAGCATCAGGGTCTTTTCCAATGAGTCAGTTCTTTGCGTCCAGTGGCCATAGTTTTGGAGCTTCAGCTTTAGCATCAGTCCTTCCAAAGAATATTCAGGACTGATTTACATTAGGATGGACTAGTTTGATCTCATTACAGACCAAGGGACTCTCAAGAGTCTTCTCCAACACCACAGTTCAAAAGCATCACTTCCTTGACACTCAGCTTTCTTTATGGTCCAAATCTCACATCCATACATGACTACAGGAAAAACCATAGCTTTGACTATATGAACCTTTGTCAGCAAAGTAATGTCTCTTCTTTTTAATACACTGTCTAGGTTGGTCATAGCTTTTCTCCCAAGGAGAAAGCATCTTTTAATTTCATGGCTGCAGTCACCATCTGCAGTGATTTTGGAGCCACCCAAAATAAAGTCTCTACTATTTCCATTGTTTCCCCATCTATTTGGCATGAAGTGATGGGACTGGATGCCATGATCTTGTTTTTGGAATGATGAGTTAGTTTTAAGCCAGCTTTTTCACTCTCCTTTTTCACTTTCATCAAGAGGCTCTTTAGTTTCTCTTCCTTTTCTGCCATAAGATTGACGTCATCTGCATATCTGAGGTTATTGGTATTTCTTCTGACAATCTTGATTCCAGCTTGAGCTTCCTCCAGTTTGTCATTTCGCATGATGTACTCTGCATAGAAGTTAAATAAGCAGGGTGACAATATACAGCCCTGACGTACTCCTTTCCCACTTTGGAACTAGTCTGTTTTTCGATGTCCAGTTCTAACTGTTGCTTCTTGACCTGCATACAGACTTCTCAGGAGGCAGATAAGATGGTCTGGTATTCCTATCTCTTTAAGAATTTTCCACAGTTTGTGTGATCCACACAATCAAAGGCTTTAGCATAGTCAATGAAGGAGAAACAGATGTTTTTCTGGAACTCTCTTGCTTTTTTGATGATCCAACGAATGTTGGCAATTTGATCTCTGGTTCCTCTGCCTTTTCCAAATCCAGCTTGAACATTTGGAATTTCTCAGTTCACGTTCTGTTGAAGCCTAACTTAGTGGATTTTGATCATTCCTTTGCTAGCGTGTGCTGCTGCTAAGTCACTTCAGTCGTGTCCAATCTGTGCGACCCCAGAGACGGCAGCCCACCAGGCTCCCCCATCCCTGGGATTCTCCAGGCAAGAACACTGGAGTGGGTTGCCATTTCCTTCTCCAATGCATGAAAGTGACAAGTGAAAGTGAAGTCGCTCAATCATGTCCGACCCTCAGCGACCCCATGGACTGCAGCCTTCTTGGCTCCTCCATCCATGGGATTTTCCAGGCAGGAGTACTGGCATGTGAGACAAGCACAATTGTGTGGTAGTTTGAACATTCTTTGGGATTGCCTTTCTTTGGCATTGGAATGAAAACTGACCTTTTCCAGTCCTGTGGCCACTGCTGAGTTTTCCAAATTTGCTGGCATGTTGAGTTCAGCACTTTCACAGCATTATGATTAAGCAAAAGCAACTCAATAATTGACTCATGTTAATCATTATTACTGAATACCAGAGTAACATTTCCTAATGGATAGAATTGAATGTTGCTTCCTTTGCATATTCTGAGGTCTGACACGTTTGTATATTAAGGATTTAATCAATTGACTTTAACGATTCACTTTAACTCAGAGAGTACCAAAAAAGCCAGGACAGTGTATACTTGTAAGCTTCCAAATTTCCACCCTGTCTCAGCAACAATACTGCTGCTGCTCCTGCTAAGTCGCTTCAGTCATGTCCGACTCTGTGCGACCCCATAGACGGCAGCCCACCAGGCTCCCCTGTCCCTGGGATTCTCCAGGCAAGAACACTGGAGTGGGTTGCCATTTCCTTCTCCAATGCATGAAAGTGAAAAGTGAAAGTGAAGTTGCTTAGTCGTGTCCGACTCTTAGCGATCCCGTGGACTGCAGCCTACCAGGCTCCCCCGTCCCTGGGATTCTCCAGGCAAGAGTACACGAGTGGGGTGCGATTGCCTTCTCCGAGCAACAATACTAAGAGGTCACAATTAGAAGAAATTTTCTGTATTCTGGAAACAAACAGGAAACTTAGTTATATGGATGTTTGTGTAATTTTCAGGTGAAATTATGTTTGTGGTCTAAATTGATGGCATGAAGTAAACCATTTTTCTGTTTCATCAAGTATCCAAGCATTTAATACTTAAAATCAGGAACTATTAAGTGATGAAAGTATGCAAACACCAACATTTCTTGTTGTTGTTCAGTCACCAAGTCATGCCCGACCCTCTGAGACCCCATAAACTGCAGCACGCCAGGTTTCCCTGTCCTTCCTTCACCATCTCCCTGAGTTTGCTCAAACTCGTGTCCATTGAATCAGTGATGCCATCCAACTACCTTATCCTCTGTCACCCCCCTCTCCTCTTGCCCTCAATCTTTCCCAGAATCAGGGTCTTATAAACAAGCATAATTTGAAATTAAAAATATGGGATAGTTATTGGTGACTGTTTTGAAGCAGAGAGAGGCTATGTAAGAAAATGGTGGGACTTTTACACTCCCAGGAAGTCATGATTTCTGAAAATTATTAGCTAGCTAATGTGGCTCAGATGAGAAAGAATCCGCCTGCAGTATAGAAGCTGAGGGTTTGATCTCCAGTTCAGGAAGAGCCCCTGGAGGAGGAAATGGCAACCCACTCCAGTATTTTTGCCTAGAAAATCCCATGGACAGAGAAGCCTGGTGGACTACAGGTCATGGGGTCACAAAAGAGTTGGACACACTGAGCGACTATACAACAACAACCTCATACTAGTTCATATGATGGACCCCACATTGTCATGGTGCACTCAAGAACCAAGAGGGAAAAAAGAGAATAATTGTTTTCATTATATGGTAAATAATGAATTATTCTATATGTTTATTACTCGTGAATCATTAATAGAAAGAGAGCTAGATAGGGATAGTTTTAAATGATTCATTTTCTCCAGTTTCAAAGACCATTATTTATGTTCAGTTTTTAACCAAAAACTTTCTTGCACTGTTATTTAATGTTAATTTTTCTGCAACTCCCTTTTTGTCAAGTTTGATCATTTCATTCTTTTCTGACTTCAAAAGCATACCAAAAAAACCTACCCACACCATTCTCACACTTTTTGATGAGAAAAAAGATTAGAAAAGTTTGAGTGCGATGAATGTTTAAAAGATTCTAAAAAGACTACCTATTTTTAGATAGCTATTTGCCTGATACTGACACTGTTTTCCTTATTCTGTGTATTCTGTGCTGTCCCTCAGTTTTTGCTATATGAAACTTTTCTTCCTTTCTTCTGTTCCCAAGTTCCCAGTACAATGAAACTTGAGCTGATTAACTCCTTAGACAGAAAAATTGTCATAAGATGGGGTGCAGAAAGGTCAGCCTTGAATTTCATTGAGATATTTTGTCAAATTAGTAACAGCAAAGGTCAGCTGGGCTCTGAGTGGAATTTTTGTATTTTCTTCCAGCTTTGAGATAGTTTATGTTTGTAGAATTCTATATTTGAAATAATCTGATGAACGTTTTAAGTATTGTATGTGTTCAACACATAGACACAAAAGATAAGCAATTACTGAGTAATCACTAGTTAATACCAGTGTTGTTTTGTATATGATGGTAAAGTTCGGTGAAGAAATAGTTGTTATAGCTTCTAACAGTTTAATATAAATATTGTGAAATTATATGATACTAAGGCTCACAGTAAAGAACACATTTTATTGATACAAATATTTAAATGCACTCAGTGGTCATTTAGCCTCATTCATTAACTTTGTTCATAAAAGAATCCATCCATTCATTTAGATAACTCTATTTATACCACTTTTTCATACTCTTCAAAAGCAGCTGCATAGTCTTCAAAAGCAGTACATTAGCAATAAACCTCCTGACACTTTAAGGGGCCATTGCCTGATCACATTTAACAATGCTGCATAGCATTTATTTTGCTTTGAAGTGTGTAACCTTTCTTCTTTCCTCATATTATTTACAAGTCCTGCTTGATTAGAAAGAAACTTCTACTGTGGCCAGTATGGAATAACAGAATCAGAATGTTTCTTTCTATAAAAACAAACCACAAAGACAGGTAGGGAGAGATTGAGAGAGACAGATAAAGAGATGGAGAGAGAGAAACATACAAAACAATGGTTTGTCTGACTCTTTGTAGCTGCCTGGACTATGGCCTGCCAGGCTCCTCTATCCATGGGATTATCCAAGCAATACTGGAATTGGTTGCTACTTCCTTCTCCAGGGGATCTTCCCAACCCAGGGATCAAACCTGTGTCTCCTGCATTGACAGGCAGATTCTTTACCACTGAGCCACCTGGGAAGCCTTGTAGAATTTAAGACGAATATCTTACTTAAATTTTAGAACAGCAGTTACAGAGGAATAACACTACTGTTCAAAAAAAAAAAAAAAAAAAACTCATCTCCAGCTAGTTCATTGTTCCTTTTGATGTGCTCCACATTTGGGAACAAATGGTAACTTCCTCTTCTGAGGAGATCTAAGGAGACAAAACTATGGAAATGCCACCAAGTAGGTATCTGCATGTGTCAAACACACAGAGAATACCATTTGCAACCATTTTAAAACATTCTTGTAAAAGAATGATAAAAATCTCTTATAAATGTTACTATCTTCCACAGCAAGTAGCTCTTAGCAATTAAAAAAAAAGTTTGATTGGTAAACATATTGGTGAATGAATGAAGTGAAGGGGACCGCAAGTTTCAAAAGTGCGTATTCCGGGCACTTCCCTGGCAGTCTAGTGGTTAAGAATACACCTTCCAATGCAAGGGATGTGGGTTCCATCGCTGGTCTGGGAACTAAGATCCCACATGCCAAGGACAAAGCCCGCTCACTACAACTACTGAGCCCACTGACCACAACTAGAAACTGTGTACTGCAACGAAAAATCTCATGAGCCCCAACTAAGACCTGATGCAGCCAATAAATATTTTTTAAGTGCATTTTTCAGTGCAAAAAGCTCATACCCATGTCTTTTGTCCATTGAGAAACAGACAAATAATTCTCATCTATAAGAAGCTCAGCTAGTTCCAGCTTATTCCTTATGTTTTTTGCTAGAGATCTGTCTTCAGCCTTCTAACTAAATATAAATGCAGAATACAGAATTTATTCTCAAAAGTTCTCAGATACATTTTGCTAGAGCTGTGGTTCTTATATCAGCATTAAGAGCCAAGAAAATAAAACCCAAAACTGTGGGCTGTCAATATTATTTGTTTCCAGAAGGATGACTATTTATATTTGAAAGGTTCTGTTCTAGAGATAAATCAACATGTTTCTAATAATTTTCAAAAAGGATATCTGAGGTCAAAGCTTTGAAGTTTTGTGAATCACTCTGAGAAAATTTATCTGGAACTTGAAAATAGGGAAAGTCCTGGGTGTCTCTCAGTGAGAGGCTTGTACCTTTGATTAACTTTATAATGAATAGACTATTGTAGAACTTCATTGGAACAGAGGTTAATTTAAAGATTTTTGTCTGGTAGAGAGGCAAATGTTTTCATGTTGTTATGACAGATAACCCCCTAAATTAAACTGTGTTCTATCAAACTCAGCTATCTTATTTTAACATTCTTTACTAATCTGCCTATAAACACTTGGCTTCTCAAATACTCTTTAGACTGGTTAAACCATCTTCGTGTTCAGTCACTCAGTCGCGTCTGACTCTTGTGATCACATGGACTTTAGCCCACCAGGCTCCTCTGTCCATAGGATTTCCAGAGAAGAATTCTGGAGTGTGTTGCCATTTCCTACTCCAGGGGATCTTCCAGACTCAGGGATCGAACCCATGTCTCCTGCGTTGGCAGGCGATTCTTTACCCCTGAGCCATCTGGGAAGCCCCTTAAATCATCTTACAGGTTTATTAATGCAGTGAATTCAGTACAGTCTTGGATATATGCTCATGTTATAGCTGTATGAAAATTGTCTTTTTCAATCTTTTGAAAAATTGTAAAGTGACAATAGTTGTTTTACACTTATTACCATTTCTTTTTATTCCATTAGGTCTTGTAATCCTTTTTTAAGAGACTCTAAATGGATAGGTCATACCTGTATGGTCTAGCGGTTTTCCCTACTTTCTTCAATTTAAGTCTGAATTTGGTAATAAGGAGTTCATGATCTGAACCACAGTCAGCTCCTGGTCTTGTTTTTGTTGACTGTATAGAGCTTCTCCATCTTTGGCTGAAAAGAATGTAATCAATCTGATTTCAGTGTTGACCATCTGGTGATGTCCATGTGTAGAGTCTTCTCTTGTGTTGTTGGAAGAGGGTGTTTGCTATGACCAGTGCATTTTCTTGGCAAAACTCTATTAGTCTTTGCCCTGCTTCATTCCATATTCCAAGGCCAAATTTGCCTGTTACTCCAGGCGTTTCTTGACTTCCTACTTTAGCATTCCAGTCCCCTAGAATGAAAAGGACATCTTTTTAGGTGTTAGTTCTAAAAGGTCTTGTAGGTCTTCATAAAACTGTTCAGCTTCAGCTTCTTCAGCGTTACTAGTTGGGGCATAGACTTGGATTACCATGATATTGAATGCTTTGCCTTGGAGATGAACAGAGATCATTCTGTCGTTTTTGAGATTGCATCCAAGTACTGCATTTCAGACTCTTTAGTTGACCATGATGGCTACTCCATTTCTTCTGAGGGATTCCTGCCCACAGTAGTAGATATAATGGTCATCTGAATTAAATTCACCCATCCCAGTCCATTTTAGTTCACTGATTCCTAGAATGTCAACGTTCACTCTTGCCATCTCTTGTTTGACCACTTCCAATTTGTCTTGATTCATGGACCTGACATACACAGTGGAGGTGAGAAGTAGATTTAAAGGCCTAGATCTGATAGACAGAGTGCCTGATGAACTATGGAATGAGGTTTGTGACATTGTACAGGAGACAGGCATCAAGACCATCCCCATGGAAAAGAAATACAAAAAAGCAAAATGGCTGTCTGGGGAGGCCTTACANTCCAGGTTCCTTTGCAATATTGCTCTTTACAGCATCGGACTTTGCTTCTATCACCAGTCACATCCACACCTGGGTGGAAGCCTGGGATGCTGCTAAATCTCCTGCAAGGCACAGGGCAGCCACCCTCATCCCTAGCAAAGTATCCATCCAAAAAGTCAACAGCGCCACCTCCAAGAAACAAGGGTGCAGCCCATCCTGGATGAAAGCCTGGACAATCCTGGGAAAAAGGGTGTAGAACTGCTCAGTCAAAATGGTAGCCTCTAGCCTGGAACATCCCATGGACAGAGGAGCCTGGTGGGCTGCAGTCCATGGGGTCGCTAAGAGTCGGACATGACTGAGTGACTTCACTTTCACTTTTTACTTTCATGCATTGGAGAAGGAAATGGCAACCCACTCCAGTGTTCTTGTCTGGAGAATCCCAGGGACGGGGGAGCCAGGTGGGCTGCCATCTATGGGGTCGCACAGAGTCAGACACGACTGACGCGACTTAGCAGCAACAGCAGCCACCAATGATGAGTGAGCATTTGCAATGTCACTAGTGAAGCTATGGGCTTCCCCGATGGCTCAGTGGGTAAAGAATCCACCTGCAATGCAGGAGACACAGGAGATGCAGGTTCGATCCCTAGGGCAGGAAGATCCCCTGCAGGAGGACATGGCAACCTGCTCCAGTCTTCCTGCCTGGGAAATCCCATGGACAGAGGAGCCTGGCAGGCTACAGTCCAAAAGGCCACAAAGAGTCGGACACAACTAAGCATGCGCGCACTTAGGGAAGCTAAGGAACTAAATATTTCATCCAGTTTAATTCACATGCTATGAAATCTAAATCCTAACCAAGTATTTCCAGTGAAATATTACCTCTAAATTAAGATGTGCTCTAAGTATGAAATACACAGCAAATCTCAAAGATATAGTGCAGAAAAAGGTAAACGAGCTCATTGATCATTTTTATATTGAGTACACATTGATAACATTTTCAATCTGGTGAGTTAAGTAGACATTATTAAAATTGATTTCACCTGCTTCTTTTCACCTTTTGGGATGTGGCTATGGGAGAACTCTGAACATGTGGTGCACGTTGTATTTCTATTGGACAGAGCTGGTACAGAGCATCTTGAATCTCGAGCTCAGATAGTCCTACTTGGGCAAAACAGATCATCTTGAAGTCACTGACGCGAATAACTCTGGGCTGAACAATGTAGACCATTCTGAGTTTGTTGGCATGGATAGGAAGGGTGGATAGGAAGGGTGGCAGAGGAGGGGATACGATGGAAGGGGAGGAGAGGAGAGATGACCCAAGGAGGTAACACAGAGTACCTGTCCTCACCAGTCTGTACTTCCCGTGACCTAAATGAACGGGGAGGCCCTGAAGGATTTTAGCAAGCATGTGATGTGATTAGATTTGTGTTTCAGGACAAGTCCTCTGGCAACAGAATGAGAAATGAACTGGAAAAAAAAAAAAAAAAAAGACAAGTCTGCCTTTTCTGCAGAAGATGTCCCAGCAGAGACTCTGACTGGATTTAGCTCCCCTTTGCATCTCTCATGCCACCTGGCACATGGTGAATGAACAAATTCATGAACAAATAAACACCTGAATGAACAAATCAATGCTTCTAATATTCTGTTCCCCAGCTCAAGGCCACACCTGACCACTGCCTAGCAGGTAGCAGCACCTTTGTCTTTTCTTTCCTGAGTACAAAGTATTCTCAGCTCTCACCCTCCTGCATTTAAAAAAAAAAAAAAGAGGAAAAAGATACCATTTCTTGGAAAGAAAAACCTCTCTGTGGCTGCTTTCCCTTTGCAAGTTCTTAAGCAAGAACTTAAGTTCCATGCAAGAGAGAGAGATTACAGATGTAAAACTCAGTATTCACGTCCCCCAGATAATCTGTTTCTTTTCTGGGCAAAGAGATGAGAAGAGATGGACCAGGTGACCAGAACCTCCAGCAGCTCAGACTAGGCCCCTGGGGACACACAGGGGAAGGAGGGACCCATCCAGCCACAGGGAACAGACTCTGCCTGGGGTGGGACAGGAGGTGGGGTAGGGCTCTGTCCCAGGAACCCAACACCCAGGGCTGATGGATTCCAGGCTGCACAACCCTCGGCAAGCCTGCACAACCTCCCTGGGCTCACGCTGCTCCCCAGGGGTGGTTACTTCAGCTCAGGCACAGCGCTGGTGACCTGGAAGAGGTCTTTAGAGTCCAGAAGCACCAGGTGGCGCTAGTGGTAGAGTCTGCCTGCCAATCAGGCGATGTAAGAGACGCGGGTTCAAACCCTGGGTCGAGAAGAGCCCCTGGCGGAGGAAACGGCAGCCCACTCCAGTATTCTTGTTGGGAGACTCCCATGGACAGAGGAGCCTGGCAGGCTACGGTCCACTGGACTGCAAAGAGTCAGACACGACTGAGCGTTTGACCACAGCTCGGGCACTGATGGGAGGGGCCGGGGAGCAAGGACAGGGGCAGCAGGCGGGAGCCTTGGTGTCCCCCGAGCGAAGAACAAACCATGTGCATTCTTGATTTGGGGTCGGGGGCATCTCCGCCCCTCTCTTCCACAATAAGGAGCTGGTGTCTGGAAGACGGAGTATTTGCTGAATGCTTGTCATGTGCTGCCCCACCCAGCATCTGCTACAAGGGTCCCCTGCCACATGCCAGAGACAGCTCCCCAACTCCGGTGTCTTCTCACCCCTTTCCCCACCCTGCGGCCCCCTCCCTATCTTCCCTGCTAGATTCCCTTCTCCCTGTACCCCTACCCCGGGGCCTCGCAGGCTGCAGTACCACCTCCTCCTTGATGCTTCCCTGACCTCGTGGGTCTCCTGTTCTGAATGCTTACTGCTTTTTCAACACCGGCCAGTTGCCCATAGTGCAAGACACCTGCACAATCAAAGTCGGCTTCATCTTCATAACAAGCTTTTGAGGCTGACTACAGGATTATCCTACTTTAGCATTCCAGTCCCCTATAATGAAAAGGACATCTTTTTTGGGTGTTAGTTCTACAAGGTCTTGTAGGTCTTCATAAAACCATTCAACTTCAGCTTCTTCAGCATTACTGGTTGGGGCATAGACTTGGATAACTGTGATATTGAATGGTTTGCCTTGGAAACGAACAGAGATCATTCTGTCGTTTTTGAGATTGCATCCAAGTACTACATTTCGCACTCTTTTGTTGACCATGATGGCTACTCCATTTCTTCTGAGGGATTCCTGCCCACAGTAGTAGATATAATGGTCATCTGAGTTAAATTCACCCATTCCAGTCCATTTTAGTTCGCTGATTCCTAGAATGTCGACGTTCACCCTTGCCATCTCTTGTTTGACCACTTCCAATTTGCCTTGATTCATGGACCTGACATTCCAGGTTCCTATGCAATATTGTTCTTTACAGCATCGGATCTTGCTTCTATCACCAGTCACATGCACAACTGGGTATTGTTTTTGCTTTGGCTCCATCCCTTCATTCTTTCTGGAGTTATTTCTCCACTGATCTCCAGTAGCATATTGGGCACCTAACGACCTGGGGAGATTCTCTTTTGATATCCTATCATTTTGCCTTTTCATACTGTTCATGGGGTTCTCAAGGCAAGAATACTGAAGTGGCTTGCCATTCCCTTCTCCAGTGGACCA
>SJYX01015377.1:63789-91837 GCA_006410675.1 Oreotragus oreotragus
AATGATGCTAAAGCTGAAACTCCAGTACTTTGGCCACCTCATGCGAAGAGTTGACTCATTGGAAAAGACTCTGATGGTGGGAGGGATTGGGGGCAGGAGAAGGGGACGACCGAGGATGAGATGGCTGGATGGCATCACGGACTCGATGGACGTGAGTCTGAGTGAACTCCGGGAGATGGTGATGGACAGGGAGGCCTGGCGTGCTGCGATTCATGGGGTCGCAAAGAGTCGGACACGACTGAGCGACTGATCTGAACTGAACTGACAGGATTATCCCAACTCTTCAGATGAGGACACTAAGGATCAGGGGGTTCAGGTGTCCAGGCAGTGGCCGGAGAAGACTTGGGCTGTGCCTCCTCCACCTTGTCACCAGCATCTCCACGCCCCCCCACCTCCCCCATCCATGCAAGCTGGTGCCATAAGGCTGGAAGAGCACAGATTTTGGAGCAGACAAACCTGGGTTCAAAACCTGACTCTGCCACTCACTGGCTTTGTGATCTGAGTAGCTCCCCTCATCTGAGAGGGACTCAGACTGCAAACTGGGGGAATGGTCATCCCAGTCCCACTGAGTAGCTGAAAGGGGGAGACGAGGTTTTGTGCACAAAGCTCCTTGCACAGGGTCAAAAGAGACGGCTACTGTCATCACTGTGATAGCGGATGAGTGCAGAGGCCCAGAGATGCCAAGCAACTTGCCCAAGACTCCAAGGCAGGCTGGCAGCGGAACAGGGATTCTCCCAGGTTTCAGGCTGTTCATTTTCCCTCTAGTTCTTGCTGCAGGTGGTTTCAGAACAAAGTAGGTTGAGCAGCCCTGGGCCTAACTTCCACAGAGACTCACAAAAGAGGATTTTTGCCTTAGACTTGGACCTGCTTACAGAGCCACCAGATGCCCGCCACTCAGCAGTGAAGACTCTTCTGGCCCCTCCCCCTGAGGCTGGCTGGAGTTGAGTCACAACAAAACCTCTGGCAGGAGGTTCAGGGAGTCACAGTACAACAGGCACTTAGGGGGTGCTGGATGTTTTTACACACACTGCTGCCCTCCAGGGTCCCAGTGAAGAAGGTCAATAGCTCCCAGCACTGGATGGAGTTCACGGGCAAAAGAAAAGAAAAAAATGGGCAGGCGCAAAGAAAGAGTTGTCTGATGCTTTACTGTTTACATGAAATTGGATGGTGCCACTTTCACTGTTTGAAAGCCTCTAGTGATGCCCTCTCGGAGAAGGCAATGGCACCCCACTCCAGTACTCCTGCCTGGAAAATCCCATGGACGGAGGAGCCTGGTAGGCTGCAGTCCATGGGGTCGCGAAGAGTCGGACACGACTGAACGACTTCACTTTCACTTTTCACTTTCATGCACTGGAGAAGGAAATGGCAACCCACTCCAGTGTTCTTGCCTGGAGAATCCCAGGGACAGGGAGCCTGGTGGGCTGCCATCTATGGGGCCACACAGTCGGACATGACTCAAGTGACGCAGCAGAAGCAGCAGCAGCAGCAGCAGTGATGCCCTCTAGTGATAGATCTGATATAGCAGCCATGGATCATTGAAAAAGCAAGAGAATTCCAGAAAAACATCTACTTTTGCTTTGTTGACTACGCCAAAGCCTTTGATTGTGTGGATCACAACAAACTGTGGAAAATTCTGAGAGAGATGGGAATACCAGACCATCTGACCTGCCTCCTGAGAAATCTGTATGCAGGTCAAGAAGCAACAGTTAGAACCAGACAGGAAACAGCAGCCTGTTTCCAAATCAGGAAAGGAGTACGTCAAGGCTGTATATTGTCACCCTGCTTATTTAGCTTATATGCAGAATACATCATGAGAAACGCTGGGTTGGATGAAGCACAAACTGGAATCAAGATTGCCGGGAGAAATATCAATAACCTCAGATATGACGATGACATCACCCTTATAGCAGAAAGCGAAGAACTGAAGAGTCTCTTGATGAAAGTGAAAGAGGAGAGTGAAAAATGTTGGCTTAAAATTCAACATTCAGAAAACTAAGATCATGGCATCCAGTCCCATCACTTCATGGCAAATAGATGGGAAACAATGGCAACAGTGACAGACTTTATTTTCTTGGGCTCCAAAAGCACTGCAGATGGTGACTGCAGCCATGAAATTAAAAGATGCTTGCTCCTTGGAAGAAAAGCTATGACCAACCTAGACAGCACATTAAAAAGCAGAGACGTTACTTTACCAACAAAGGTCTGTCTAGTCAAAGCTCTGGTTTTTCCAGTAGTCATGTACTGATGTGAGAGTTGGACTATAAAGAAAGCTGAGTGCCAAAGAATTGATGCTTTTGAACTGTGGTGTTGGAGAAGACTCTTGAAAATCCCTTGGACAGCAAGGAGATCAAACCAGTCAATCCTAAATGAAATCAGTCCTGAATATTCATTGGAAGGACTGATGCTGAAGCTGAAGCTCCAATACTTTGGCCACCTGATGTGAAGAACCGATTCATTGGAAAAGACCCTGATAATGGGAAAGATTGAAGGTGAGAGGAGAAGGGGATGACAGAGGATGAGATGGTTGGATGGCATCATCGACTCAATGGACATGAGTTTGAGTAAGCTCCAGGAGTTGGTGATGGACAAGGAAGCCTGGCGTGCTGCAGTCCTTAGGGTCGCAAAAAGTCGGACACGACTGAGCAACTGAACTGAACTGAGCTATTTGAACTAAATTTTAAAGAAGCTTTCTTGGTGGCTTATACGGTAAAAAAAAAAAAAAAAAAAATCTGCCTGCAATTCAGGAGACCTGAGTTTGATCCCTGGGGGAACATTCCCAAGTAAATTAAAATTTCAGCTCCTCATCTGCACCAGCCACACTCAAAAGTTTTCTGGACCTGGAGCCCATTGTCCCCATTTGGCAGATGAGAAACTGAGGCTCAGCAAAGGGCAGTGATTTTTCCTCAAATCAGCACAGCCAGTAAACATTCAGGCTCAGACGCAAACACACGTCTGGCCCATAAGCCTTCATCATCTCTTTCAAGTTCTGTACTGCTCTGTAACACCAAGGAAGAGCCCTTCATCCTGCTCTGCCCAAGCCCAGCTCCACCGCCTCCAGGCTCCCGCCCTGACAGCCTCTCACAGGGCAGAGCTGCGGTGCCCTTCTGCCACGACCACGCCAAGGTCAAGGGCAGACTACCCAAGGCACAGCCATGTCCTTCTCTTTTATCAGCAGAAGGAGCGTTTTCCCCAGGCTGCCAGCTTGTACTGTCCAAGACCCCAGTGTAGACAGAGTAGGGGCAGGAGGGATCTTTTAAAACAAGAAAACAGCTTCAAAGACGTTTCTTCTTCTTTCTTTCGGCCTCACTGAACAACCTGCCAGATCTCAGTTCCCCAACCACAGACTGAACCCAGGTCACGGCAATGAAAGCCCAGAATCCTAAGGACTAGGCCACCAGGGAACTCCAGCGAAGACACTCCCTGATGCCAGTAACTGTAAGCATATGTCCACACACAGGAATGCACACGCTGGCTAGCACATCCTCACACATAAGCACTCCTGCAGAATGACACACACGCGTGCACAGGAGCACATTCAAGGCTACAGGAGCTTGTCAACAAAGACGGCAGTGCCCACACCCAGAAACATTCCAGAAAGACAGCCAGGAGAGTGTGCCCCAACTTCACGCAGAGCTGTTTCTCTGAAGGCAGCGGCCTTTCTAATTTATTTCTGACAAGTCCCCAAGTGCCAAGGACAAGCGCCCATGAAGGTTGTTGGGAAGCACACAAACAGCCTTGCAGGTGGGCTCAAAGCCAGTCAGGGCAGAGCACAGCGAGAGGGGTGGGGCAGGACCACCCGGGTGCTAAGGCTGGCCTGCAGGGGGCAGTCTCGGGGAGGAGAGCAATGACGGGACCCAGGGAAGCCGTCCGGCACGTGGCCCAGTGACTCGCACATGGAGACATCAGGGAAACTGCCGGGCAGGATCGGGGCACACAGATTCCAGGTGGAATGCTGGTATCTGCCTCATCTAATGGTTCCAAAAACTCGAAGATGGGTGTGGGGGTGTGTGTGCTGCATTCAGACCCCCACCCTCAAGGCCAAGCACAGAGTAGGTGCTCAGATGGTTGTATTACTGTAGGAGACTCAGCAACGGATCCAGGCAGGAGGACCAGAAGGGAAAAACAAATCCAGGGGCTGAACAGGATCCAGGGCCAAGGCTGGGCCCCCACAGGCCTCTTAAATCAGTGACGTCCCAGACAGGTTATGAAGGGTTCCCAGAGTGGGGTACAATCTGCAGAACAGTGCAGCCCCCAACCGGGAGCCTTGGGTGCTCAGAAGGGAAGCTGACTACAGCCACAAAAACGACTCCCACCTGTTCTGGCTCTCGCCCTGTGACCCACACACCCGGGGAGGCACTTTGCCAACATCCTTCCACAGAAGCCCATCACAGGCGGGAGGCAGGGAGTCTCAGGGTTACATTCTGACTTTCACAGGTCCTCAGCATTTCCACCTTTGTGGGCATCTTCCCCCATCAAAAACAAACCAAAAAAAAAAAAAAAAAATCATTAAAAGTTCTACTTATGACTGCACTGCTATAAAGAGGAATAAAATCCAGCCTAGATTTCATTTATTTTTCTTCTGATCTTAAAAAAAATTAGAATGCTGTTGTGAGCCCCTGTGTCTGTTTCCTCCTGCTGCTGTAACAAGCTGTCATCAATGCAGCAGCTTAAAATAACACTCATTTATTATCTTACAGTTCTGGAGGTCAGAAGTCTGAAACGGGTGTCACTGGGCTAAAATCACAGTATCGGCGGGGCTTCCTCTTCAGGAGGCTTTAGGGGAGAATCTTTTCCCTGCCTTCTCCAGTCTCTGCAGGCTGCCCACGTTCCTTGGCTCGTGGCCCCTTCCCCCCATCTTTAAAGCTGCTCGAGTCCTTCTCATGTAAAGTCACTCTGACGCTCCCTCTCTGACTCCCTCTGACACATGTAACAATTGTGGTCATTGTGTTGGGCCCACAAAGATAACCCAGGCTAATCCCTCTAGTTCAAGGTCAGCTGATAAGCGACACTAGTTCATCTGCAACATTAACTCCCCTTTGTCATGTAGCAGATCATCTTCACGGTTTCCAGGGATGAGAATGTGGGCATCTTTGGGAGGCCTTCACTGTGTCCACCACAGCCCATCAATCAGTATCTTGGGCCCTGGGTACTCCACCTAATTGGTAAATTGGGTCTGAACATTACTGTTCTTACTTCATAGCTGAGAAAGCTGAAGCTCAGAGAATGCAAGCAATTCATAAGAGGCTGCGCAGCTTGGAACTGAGATTGCCTACCTCTGAAGTGGGGGATGGAGTGGGCGGTAAGGCCAGGGTCCTAGGGAAGGTCGTGCTGGGATAGCAAAGCCATCTGCACCAACAGGTAGGGTGCTTGGAAGGGTCTGGGTTTGGTGGGGCTGGTTGGTGGGGGCTGACCCAGCCCCTCAAGGCTCCTAACACTCTGCAAGAAGTGATGCTGGCAGACACAGACAGTACGGCGGGGGGAGGGGGAGCGGTTGGGGGGGTTGGGGGCTCATGATTCATGGCCTAGCAGATGCCTCCCTGTACCTATGTGCTGATTCTTAATAAAACAGATTCATTCATCTCTTCTTTATCTCGTGTATCTCTGGCATTTATGACCAGAGACAGAAATCATACTGGGGAAATGTATTACTTTTCAAATGCACACTTGTTTCTTCCTCATCACCTACCAGTAAGCAGATGTGGGTAAGGGTTATTTGTCTGAGGTTCCTATTAACCGGTAATTAGGTTGCTAACACACTATGAAAAAATGGAATTATCCGGGTGAGGGCATCCTCTTTGGGATGGGCAGGCCTGGCTGCTGAGTTGGCTAGAAACCCTGCTACCCTTCCGCAATGTGGGCTTGGTGACCCAGGGAACCAGAGCGGCCAACAGGGGGAGGTGGGGAGGCTGGAGGTATGTCCAGCAGAGGTCAAGGACCCTCGACTCTAAGACTGGGAATCTGGTGATTTGAGGGGCACCCTGGAAGGTGATGATGGATCATCCTGGGGCCGCAGTGGGGCTTAGAGCAGGACCCAAACATGGTAGGAGGAGGACGGGCCCAGGACTGGAAGGTGGAGGCCCCAAAGTTCCTTAGTGCACTCTCCGGAACAGTAACTCATGGTATCTGCACAGCACCTAATGTGGTAACCATGGCTGACAGGTGTCAGCAGGATGGCTGTCCCTGCACCTCACACAACACCTGACAAAGTATTCCCAGTTTTCCAGGTAAAATAATAATAATAAGGCACAGAGAGGTTAATTCACCTTCCCATGGTCACACAGCTTGGGGACCAAGACTCACACTTAAGTGGCTATATACCAAGGGCAAGAGTGCTGGCCCCTCCTTGTTCTGCTGGGCTGCTCTGAGAAACCAAGTCTCGGGGAGGCCCCCCAGGCCCTCCCTCACTTCCCCAAGTCCACTACACACATCAGGCCACCCTACCACTGACAAGGGTCCTAGACCAGGAACTGAAAGAGAGGCAGGCCAGGGAGGCAAGAATCGCCACCCAGAACCCCCAGCTGTCTGCACAGATTGTCTCACAGATAATTTACCCTAATGTTTATTGCTTTTCCACTTATTTATTAGCCAGGCTTCCTCAAAATTTATGCCAAATCCATGTCGTAGCAACAGTTCAGCTGCAAGGATTGATTTCTTTTACTTAAGATGAAACTAGTTTAGCTTGAGGCCCTGAGCAAAATCCTCATGCTTGCTGAAAAGGTGGTGCTTGGCAAGGGGATTCCTGGAAAGAATCCTAAAGTTGGAACCCCTCGGGGCAAGCTGCCATCCCTCCAGGATCGCAGGTCCCAAGGCAGTGCCATCAATGCCACGGAGGACAAAAGAGGGGAAGATGCGTCCCTGAAGCAGGCACCACCACACACACCACCTCCGTAAAGGGCATGCCTCCTCCCCTCCAAATCCTAAAGACGGCCACGGAGGCACAGAAATGTTGAGAAACTCGCCCAAGCCACAGAGCGAGCTAGGTTTATTTACCTCTAAATATATGAGACTTCTCTGAACCTGGTGATGGGGACAGATTTTCCCTAAGTAAATTCGCTGAGTTTCTATAACCACATCATAAAATGAACTGTCATGAAGCAGAACACGTTTCCCCATGGGAACTCTGCAAGGTATTCAGCCTGGGATCCTGATCAATGGCTGGGCATCCAGCACATCATAAATATGACGAGCCCTGTATCATAAATATAAGTGTACAATACTATAAATGTCTTAACAGTCAGCCAAAACATAAACCCTAAATGGTCATGTAAAATTTGTCACAAGTCCAAGGGACTTGGGAATAACTACAGCATGCATATCTGTCATAGCAGAAACCCTGAAGTATTATAAATAATGCATACGTACAGTGGGGGAAAAACAGAGCGCTCCCATCCCATAAACTCGACTTTAAAGTAATGAGTTGCTGTAGCAGAAGCACAGAACTGCAGGAGAAAGAGGGGCCTTAAACTTTATTTATCCTAGCTCCCATTTGATGCTGGGATCCTCACTACAACTGCATTGCCAGGGTCTTCCAGCCTCTGCTTGAACACCCCCCAGGGACAGGGAGCTCACTACCTCCTAATCGACTGTAGGTTAAGCTTCCTGTCACTGTTCCCCAGCATCCTACAGTTGCCTGAAAGGAATGAGCACAGCATTCTAGTCAGGGTGTGGCCAGCAAGCCTTGCGGGGAGATCTTGTCTTTGGTTAATGTTCTGTCCCCAGCAAGCTGTGTGATCCTAGGTAAGCTACTTCACTTCTGTGAGCCTCCATTTCCCCATCTGTTGAATGGGCATTGATAATAGTACCTACATCATACCCTGCTGTAAAGGCCAAATAAGGTAATTCCTGTTAGCTAACGTTACTTTCGAGCAGGGAATATAAAAGCACTCCAGTACTCTTGCTGCGGGAACCCCATGAACGTATGGACAGGGAAGCCCGGCTGTCCATGACAGGAAGTGCCGCAGTCCGTGGGGTCGCCAAGAGTCGGACACCACTGGGTGACTGAACAGCAACAACGTGCTTCTGTTACCCTAACTAATGATGACGCGTCCTCGGTGCCTCTTCTGTGTGTCTCCCTTGTCTCTGGGCAGCCGCCCCTGGTTTGTTTTTTTAAGCCCAGGTGCTGGGTCTCGAACTCATCCTTGTAATATCACATATTGTTACTTTGAACCTTTTCTTTACCCTGTCAAGACATCTTGGATCCCAACACTGGCACCCAAGGCATTCTCCATCCCATCAGGGTCTGAACAGCTCATCAATTTGGTCAGCAGACAATCGGTCTCTTCTTCTCAGTTACTGATGAAAAATGCTGATGGAGATGGGCCTGAGGTGGAGCCCTGGGGCACACCACTGTAGATCTTTCTCTAAGTCAGTGTTTCCCAAACTGTGCTCCACAGAACCTTTATCTTCCTTGAGACGCAAATGTGTGTTTGCGAATAAAGGAGCCAGATGAGGTTGACACACACTGATAATAACAGCATTTGCACGAAAAAGCAAAGATATAATAACATCTAATGGTAAGCTTCCAGGCTAGATGGTTTACCTTCCAATAGGATGAGAGGTGGTTTTCAAATCCCTTTTGTCCAGTAAAATTTAATTTTATAAAAGAATTTCAAGCTACATGTAAAGATGCTTCATGTTACTAATCATTTCAGACATGAAAATTAAAACCACAATGAAATATCTCACTTCATAGTCATACGGATGACTACTATTTAGAACACAACAGAAAGTTACAAATTTTGTGAGAACATGGATAAATTGGAAGCTCTGTGTACTGCTGACAAGAATATAAAATGGTGCAGCCACTATGGAAAATTGTACGGTGGCCCCTAAAATATTAAAAATATAATTACCACATGGTTCAGCAATTCTACCTCTGAGTCTATGCCCCCAAAGAACTGAAAGGAGGGTCTTAAACAGATATTTATCTATATTTGCCATGTTTATAGCAGCACTACTCGCAGTAGCCAAAAGGTAGAATCAACCCAAGGGTCATTCGACAGGTGAAAAGGAAACATGGTGTATATATACACACAATGGATTATTATTCAGCCTTGAAAAGGGAATGAAACTCTGACTTATGCCAAAGCATGGATGAGCCTGGAGGACATTCAGTTCAGTCGCTCAGTCGTGTCCGACTCTTCGCGACCCCATGAATCACAGCACGCCAGGCTTCCCCGTCCATCACCAACTCCCGGAGTTCACTCACATTACGTTAAGTGAAATCAGCCAGTCACAAAAATACAAATACTGTTCGATTTCACTTAGATGAGGTCAGTTACTGATGAAAAATGCTGATGGAGATGGACCTGAGGTCAAAACCATGAAGACAGGAAGCAGAACAAGGCTGCCAGGGGCTGAGTGAGGAGGGAATGGGGGCAGCTGTTTAAAGGGCACAGAGTTTCTTTTTTCAAGATCGGCAGATAGAGAAGAGTGGTGGTGATGGCCATACTCAATGCCACTGAACTCTTCATTTTCAAATGGTTGGGGTGGTAAATGCCATGGAACTCTTCATTTTAAAATGGTTGGGGTGTAAATCTTCCGTTATGTGCATGGCCAATCACTCCTTCCTTCCTCAGACACTTTATTTTTTTCAATGCCCCTGCCCTGGGTGAGAACCCCAGCATTTGAGAGCTTCTTGTTTGCTTCTTTGATTCTCCAGGGACCCTTGCTTGGTTCTCCAGCAGCCAGCAGTGCGGGCAGCAGCCATCAATTCTGACTCATCCCTATGGGCTCCTATTCAGACCCTGGGCGTCAGCTTCAAGAAGTGAAGTGAAAGTCCCTCAGTCGTGTCCAACTCTTTGAGACCCCATGGGCTATACAGTCCATGGAATTCTCCAGGCCAGAACAGTGGAGTGGGTAGCCTTTCCCTCCTCCAGGGGATCTTCCCAACCCAGGGAGTGAACTGAAGTCTCCCACATTGCAGGCGAATCCTTTACTAGCTGAGCCACAGGGCTGCCCCCAACTACAGCCACCTCAGATGCCCCAAACTAGGGCACTACCCCCTTCCCACCTCACCAGCCTCCCCTGGAGGCCCTCCCAGGACCGAGAATAGACCTGATGAGACCACAGGAAATTGAATATCCCAAATAGTCTATGCCTTATCTCCTTGAAGTCTGAGAGTCAGCACCTATCTGCCTCAGACCTGACCCATAGTGGCTGTTTGTTGAATGAATGAATGCCCCCATGGAGGCGAGCTGAGTTTTCCTGTCCAAATGAGTATCCACCCTTTCAGATTACTCTCTCCCTCCCTTTCCAGCCCAGCCTGGAACTGAGCCTCCCCAGTGTTACAGGAAAAAAAAGTATTTATGGAACTTGTTAAAGATGGCAGGGCAGGCTCTATCACCAAAGGTGTGGGGATCACTGCAATATGACTTGCAGGGAGGGAGACTGGCAAGTGGGAATTTATAACCAAGGATCAGGATGAATGGGAGTCAGTGGAGGGAAAATTACTAAGACGAAACACCAAGGGTAGAGGGAACACCAGTTAACTGTCTGAGCTCTTGGTGAATTATGAACTAACCAGGATTCTTGCTGAAGGCAGGCCAGGGAGCTCAGACATCACCTGGAGGGTACTGTAGGATGAGCAACCTGATCAGATCTCAAGGTTCTGATTAAATTGACTTGGCAGAGTTCTGGCTAAAACTAGATTTTACAGGGAAGTGCTCAGATGGGCCCAGGAGAAAGTTGGGAAACCTGACTCAAGTCTGATCAAGAGACTCTGTCTCAGTAACATGGAAACTTATATTACCATATGTAAAACAGATAGCCAATGGGAACTTGCTGCATGACTCAGGGAATTCAAACAGGGGGAGAGGGATGGGGAGGGAGATGGGAGAGAAGTTCAAGAGGGAGGGAACATATGTATACCTATGGCTGATTCATGGTGATATTTGGCAGAAAACAACAAAATTCTGTAAAGCAATTATCCTTCAGTTAAAAAATAAGTTAATTTAATTTAGGGGGGAAAAAGACTGTCTCCAGCCTCTCCTGGGGTTTGTGAATGAAATCTAATCAGCAGTGCTTACACATGAAACCTGCCATCAGGCCACTCTCTTTTTCACACACACACACAAAAAAAAACCCTTTGGAAACATAGGCCCACATCCCCTCAAAACTTCTGTCTAAGCAATGTGAATGGTTACCTCTCCACCCACGGGTGTCCCCTGAGAACAGTCACTGAAGTCCTGAAGATGCTTGTCAGTTCTCATTAATGGCCACTAGATGGCGACATGGTGCGGTCACCTCTCCACCCACGTGTGTCCCCTGAGAACAGTCACTGAAGTCCTGAAGATGCTCGTCAGTTCTCATTAATGGCCACTAGATGGCGACAAGGTGCAACTGTAGAAACAACACAGGCGCTCTAGATTAAACAGAAAGTCGCCAAGAGCCAGACAGGACTGAAGCGACTGAGGAGGGGGAGCTCCAGCCCCCCTCCCGCGATGTGGCTACATCATCTTGAACATGGCCTTCAATCTCCCGAGCTTCTGCACCTATAAAATGGAGCCAGTGGTGGTAGCAGCCCCCAAGGCAGTGATTAGAGTCCAGGGGTGCACATTAGGGTCTCCTGCGGAGCTCTAAAACACAGTGAAGTCCAGCCCCCCTCCTGATCAATTGAATCAGAGTCTCTAAGGGTGCCTCTCCTCAGACTAGCACTCAGGACAGATACAAGACAAAAGCTCCCCAGGTAACTGCGGTGTGCAGCCTGGGGAGAGGCACAGCCCGGGGGTGGCAGTTCTCAAGCTTGAGTGCACCAGGATCACTTGATGCTCTTAAATAACGCAGGTCGCTGGGGCCCACCCCCAGAGTCTCTGACCTAGCAAGTCCGCCTGCGGCCAGAGAATCAGCTGATGCTGCGGGGCAGAGCCGAACTTTGTGAGAGCCTCTGCCAGGAAGAGAGCCAGCCACTGCATCTGCAGCACGGAGCACTGCGCCTGGCACAAAGCAGACGCTCAGTGAGTGTCGGTTACTCTCTTCCTTAACCCACTGCCATGCTCCAGGCTAGCTGTGGGTCACCCTGGCACCAATCTGGGCCCAGATTTGAAGCTGACATCCTGCCATCTACTCGCTATATGCCCAGGAAAGAACTGAGCCTCAACTTCACATCTGTAAAATGGGAGTTAAAGTTCCTGCCTTGCCAGGATGTGATGAGGAAAGAGAATACATCCGTGACACACGGAAATCTCAAGATAGTGGCTAATCTTCATGACCTTGGGTGAGGCAATGGTTTCTTTGGTTTGATGCCAAAAGCACAATAAATAAAAGGAGAATATATATATTAATATAAACTAGACTTCATGAAAACTAAAAGCTGTTGTATTTCAAAGGACACTATTGAGAAAATGAGGGACTTCCCTGATGATCCAGTGACTCCACACCCCCAGCGCAAGGGACACAGGTTCAAACCCTGGTTGGGAACTAAGATCCTGCATACGACACAGCACAGCGCCCCCCTCCCAAAAAAAAGAGTGTAAAAACAACCTGGAGAATGGGAGAATATGTTTGTCAACCACATATTTTTATATGTGGGACATATTTGATAAGGAACTTACATTTGGACATACAAAAAACTTGCAACACAAAGAAAAAAGGGGCAAATAACCCAATTAAAAATCGGCAGATGATTTAAACAAACATCTGTCCAAAGAAAACACACAAATAGCCAATACACATGAAAAGAGGCTCAAAAATATCAGTCATTTAGGAAATACAAATCAAAACCAGGAGACACCACTTCACACTCACTAGAATGACTAGACTCAAAAGGACTAATATCAACAAGCGTTGGTGAGAATGTGGCAAAATTAGAGCCCTTCTGCATTGCCGGTGGAAATGTGGAAGGGTAGACCTGCTCTGGAGAGCAGAGGGACAATTCCTCAAAGATTAAATCTACAGTTACCATGTGTGTACAGGTGGGTTTAGTTGCTCAGGTGCGTCCGACTCTTTGTGACCTTCAGACTGTAGCCCACCAGGCTCCTCTAACCATGGGATTTTTCAGGCAGAAATACTGTAGTGGGTTGTCACTTCCTCCTCCAGGGTATGTTCCCAACCAGGGATCAAATCCGTGTCTCCTGCATTGCAGGCAGATTCTTCACCTGCTGGGCCATCGCAGAAGACCAAAGTTACCATATGACCCAGAAATTCTATTCCCAAATACATACCCCAAGAGAATTCAAACATTTTCACACAAGGATGTAGTAATCAAACTCACAAGCTATCACACAGCAAAGAAAACTATAAACAAAAAGAGACAGCCCACAGACTGGGAGAAAATATCTGCAAACAATGCAACTAACAAGGGATTAATCTCCAAAATAAACAAACAGCACATACGACTCAGTATCAAAAAGCAAACAACCTAAGAAAAAAAATGGGCAGAAGACCTAAACAGACATTTCTCCAAAGAAGACATACAGATGGCCAACAGGCACGTGAGCAGATGCCCAACACCGCTAACTGTTGGAGAAACACAGTCAAAAGTACTACAAGGCGCCACCTCGTACATGTCAGAATGGCGAGCATCGAAGAGTCTACGGGAATGCTGGAGAAAAGGGAATCCTGCTTCACTGTTGGTGAGAACTAATGCCAATTGGCACAGCCACTATGGAAAACAGTAGGGAGGTTCCTCAAAAAACTAAAAGTAGAGTTATAATATCAGTCAGCAATCCCACACCTGGACATATATTCAGAAAAGATAAAACTCTCGATTCTAAAAGATACACCCACCTCTACATTCAGAGCAGCACTATTAACAATAGCCAAGATGTGGATGGATAAAGAAGCTGTGGTACATATACACAATGGACTGTGACTCAGCCATAAAAGAGAATGCCATCTACAGCGACATGGATGGCCCTAGAGAGTGCCATATTAAGGAAGCCAGACAGAGAAGGACAAAACATTATTTCATTTCTAGGCGGAATCTAAAAAACCGGTACAAATGAATTTATTCACAAAACAGAAACAGACTCAGAGATATAGACAAATTTCTGGTTATCAAAGGGGAAGAGGGAGGATAAATTAGAAGTAAAAGATTAACAGACTAATTATCTATATATGTATGTGTGCTTAGTTGCTGAGTCATATCCGACTCTTTGTGACCTCATGGACTGTTGGGGATTCTCCAGGCAAGAATACTGGAGTGGGTTGCCATGCCCTCCTCCAGGGGATCTTCCCAACCCGGTGGAAGGGAACAGGGATTAAACCCAGGTCTCCTGCATTGCTGGTGGATTCTTTACTGTCTGAGCCACCAGGGAAGCCCATGGATACTAGAGTGGGTAGCCTATCCCTTCTCCAGGGGATCTTCCCGACGCAAGAATCAAACCAGGGTCTCCTGCATTGCAGGCAGATTCTTTACCAGCTGAGCTACCAGGGAAGCCCATATATGTATGTGTATATATATATCCAAATCAGTTAGCTATACACCTGAAACTTACACATTATTGTAAATCAACTGTACTTCATTTTTTTCAAATCTTTACACAAAAGCTTATGCACAAGCGTTCACAGAAGTCTTATTCATAGTGGCCAAAAAAGCAGAAACAACCCAAATGTTCACCTACTGATGAATGGATAAACAAATGCGGATATCTACACACTGGAATATTACTCAGTCATAAAAAAATAACAAAGTACTGATACATACTACAACGTGGACGAACATTAAAAACATGAAGCTAAGTGAAAGAATTCAGCCATGAAAAGACCACATGTTGTGCGATTCCATTTACAAAAAATGTCCAGGAAGGGCAAGCCCACAGAGACAGGAACTAGATTCTTGGGCTGGGGGAAAGGGGAACTGGGAGTGACTGCTAATGGGGTACTGGGTTTCCTTTGGGGTGATGCAAATGTTCTCGGAATAGATAATGGTGACTGATAACACAACTTTGTGAATATATCAATACTAAAAAAAAAAAAAAACTCACTAAATAAAGGTTCTTATATATAAACAGAGAAGGCAATGGCACCCCACTCCAGTACTCTTGCCTGGAAACTCCCATGGACGGAGGAGCCTGGTAGGCTGTAGTCCATGGGGTCGCGAACAGTCGGCTACAACTGAGCGACTTCACTTTCACTTTTCACTTTCATGCATTGGAGAAGGAAATGGCAACACAGTGCAGTGTTCTTGCCTGGAGAATCCCAGGGACAGGGGAGCCTGGTGGGCTGCTTGCCGTCTGTGGGGTCGCACAGAGTTGGACACGACTGAAGCGACTTAGCAGCAGCAGCAGCAGCGTGTATATAATATGTCCTAGGAAAACAACAAATCTAAACCATCAGAATCCAAATCAAACAGGTGTCTGAGGAGAGGAGACAAGCAGGGAGTGCAAAAGGGCCTAGGACAAGCTTCAGGAGCGATAAACATGCTCAATATTCTGATTGTGGGGCTGTTTCCACCATCGCATACATATGTCAAATACTGCCAGACTGAATACCTAAAGAGCCGGGCCAGCGCACTCAGCGCGGGCGAGAGGAGCTACCCCACGTCCGAGGTCAGGGCGGCGGCCGGGGGGAGCTACCCCGTGTCCCAGGTCAGGGGCGGCCAGGAAGAGACACCCCACGTCCGAGGCCAGGGGCGGCCGGGAGAAGCCACCTTGCGCCCGAGGCCAGGGGTGGTGACCCGCAGGAGCCACCCTGAGCCCGAGGCCAGGGGCGGCAGCTGGGAGAAGCCACCCACGCCCGAGGCCACGGCCGGCGGCCGGGAGGAGCAACCCGAGGAGCAGGGGCTGCGCAGGCGCAGGAGGGCCTGGAGGAGCTGTCCCACGTTGAAGGCCAGGAACTGCGGCGGTAAGCAGATACCCCTCGTCCAAGGTAAGGAGCAGCCGTGAACAGACAACCCACGCCCAAGGTAAGAGAAACCCAAGTAAGATGGTAGGTGCTGCAAGAGAGCATCAGAGGGCAGACACACTGAAACCATACTCACAGAAAACTAGTCAATCTAATCACACTAGGACCAGGGCCTTGTCTAACTCAATGAAACCAAGCCATGCCTGCAGGGCAACCCAAGGCGGGCGGGTCATGGTGGAGAGGTCTGACAGAACGTGGTCCACTGGAGAAGGGAATGGCAAGCCACTTCAGTATTCTTGCCTTGAGAACCCCATGAACAGTATGAAAAGGCAAAATGATAGGATATCAAAAGAGAATCTCCCCAGGTCGTTAGGTGCCCAATATGCTACTGGAGATCAGTGGAGAAATAACTCCAGAAAGAATGAAGGGATGGAGCCAAAGCAAAAACAATACCCAGTTGTGCATGTGACTGGTGATAGAAGCAAGATCCGATGCTGTAAAGAACAATATTGCATAGGAACCTGGAATGTCAGGTCCATGAATCAAGGCAAATTGGAAGTGGTCAAACAAGAGATGGCAAGGGTGAACGTCGACATTCTAGGAATCAGCGAACTAAAATGGACTGGAATGGGTGAATTTAACTCAGATGACCATTATATCTACTACTGCGGGCAGGAATCCCTCAGAAGAAATGGAGTAGCCATCATGGTCAACAAAAGAGTCCGAAATGCAGTACTTGGATGCAATCTCAAAAACGACAGAATGATCTCTGTTCGTTTCCAAGGCAAACCATTCAATATCACAGTTATCCAAGTCTATGCCCCAACCAGTAATGCTGAAGAAGCTGAAGTTGAACGGTTTTATGAAGACCTACAAGACCTTGTAGAACTAACACCCAAAAAAGATGTCCTTTTCATTATAGGGGACTGGAATGCTAAAGTAGGAAGTCAAGAAACACCTGGAGTAACAGGCAAATTTGGCCTTGGAATGCGGAATGAAGCAGGGCAAAGACTAATAGAGTTTTGCCAAGAAAATGCACTGGTCATAGCAAACACCCTCTTCCAGCAACACAAGAGAAGACTCTACACATGGACATCACCAGATGGTCAACACCGAAATCAGATTGATTATATTCTTTGCAGCCAAAGATGGAGAAGCTCTATACAGTCAACAAAAACAAGACCAGGAGCTGACTGTGGCTCAGATCATGAACTCCTTATTTCCAAATTCAGACTTAAATTGAAGAAAGTAGGGAAAACCGCTAGACCATTCAGGTATGACCTAAATCAAATCCCTTATGATTATACAGTGGAAGTGAGAAATAGATTTAAGGGCCTAGATCTGATAGACAGAGTTCCTGATGAACTATGGAATGAGGTTCGTGACATTGTACAGGAGACAGGGATCAAGACCATCCCCATGGAAAAGAAATGCAAAAAAGCAAAATGGCTGTCTGGAGAAGCCTTACAAATAGCACTGAAAAGAAGAGAGGCGAAAAGCAAAGGAGAAAAGAAAAGATATAAGCATCTGAATGCAGAGTTCCAAAGAATAGCAAGAAGAGATAAGAAAGCCTTCTTCAGCAATCAATGCAAAGAGATAGAGGAAAACAACAGAATGGGAAAGACTAGAGATCTCTTCAAGAGAATTGGAGATACCAAGGGAACATTTCATGCAAAGATGGGCTCGATAAAGGATAGAAATGGTATGGACCTAACAGAAGCAGAAGATATTAAGAAGAGGTGGCAAGAATACACAGAAGAACTGTACAGAAAAGATCTTCACGACCCAGATAATCATGAGGATGTGATCACTAATCTAGAGCCAGACATCTTGGAATGTGAAGTCAAGTGGGCCTTAGAAAGCATCACTAAGAACAAAGCTAGTGGAGGTGATGGAATTCCCGTTGAGCTGTTTCAAATCCTGGAAGATGATGCTGTGAAAGTGCTGCACTCAATATGCCAGCAAATTTGGAAAACTCAGCAGTGGCCACAGGACTGGAAAAGGTCAGTTTTCATTCCAATTCCAAAGAAAGGCAATGCCAAAGAATGCTCAAACTACCGCACAATTGCACTCATCTCACACGCTAGTAAAGTAATGCTCAAAATTCTCCAAGCCAGGCTTCAGCAATATGTGAACCGTGAACTCCCTGATGTTCAAGCTGGTTTTAGAACAGGCAGAGGAACCAGAGATCAAATTGCCAACATCCGCTGGATCATGGAAAAAGCAAGAGAGTTCCAGAAAAACATCTATTTCTGCTTTATTGACTATGCCAAAGCCTTTGACTGTGTGGATCACAATAAACTGTGGAAAATTCTGAAAGAGATGGGAATACCAGACCACCTAACCTGCCTCTTGAGAAATCTGTATGCAGGTCAGGAAGCAACAGTTAGAACTGGACATGGAACAACAGACTGGTTCCAAATAGGAAAAGGAGTACGTCAAGGCTGTATATTGTCTCCCTGCTTATTTAACTTATATGCAGAGTACATCATGAGAAACGCTGGACTGGAAGAAACACAAGCTGGAATCAAGATTGCCGGGAGAAATATCAATAACCTCAGATATGCTGATGACACCACCCTTATGGCAGAAAGTGAGGAGGAGCTAAAAAGCCTCTTGATGAAAGTGAAGGAGGAGAGCGAAAAAGTTGGCTTAAAGCTCAACATTCAGAAAACGAAGATCATGGCATCCGGTCCCATCACTTCATGGGAAATAGATGGGGAAACAGTGGAAACAGTGTCAGACTTTATTTTTTTGGGCTCCAAAATCACTGCAGATGGTGACTGCAGCCATGAAATTAAAAGACGCTTACTCCTTGGAAGAAAAGTTATGACCAACCTGGATAGTATATTCAAAAGCAGAGACATTACTTTGCCGACTAAGGTCTGCCTAGTCAAGGCTATGGTTTTTCCTGTGGTCATGTATGGATGTGAAAGTTGGACTGTGAAGAAAGCTGAGCGCTGAAGAATCGATGCTTTTGAACTGTGGTGTTGGAGAAGACTCTTGAGAGTCCCTTGGACTGCAAGGAGATCCAACCAGTCCATTCTGAGGGAGATCAACCCTGGGATTTCTTTGGAAGGAATGATGCTAAAGCTGAAACTCCAGCACTTTGGCCACCTTATGCGAAGAGTTGACTCATTGGAAAAGACTCTGATGCTGGGAGGGATTGGGGGCAGGAGGAGACGGGGACGACCGAGGATGAGATGGCTGGATGGCATCACGGACTCGATGGATGTGAGTCTGAGTGAACTCCGGGAGATGGTGATGGATATGGAGGCCTGGTGTGCTGCGATTCATGGGGTCGCAAAGAGTCGGACACGACTGAGCGACTGAACTGAACTGAACTGAACTGAACTGATGCAATTTATTGTGCATTAATTACTCCTCAAAAAACTTTTAAAAAATAACAAAGCTCAATAAAGCTGTTTCGATTTTTCAAAGAAAAGGAAACTATATTCTCTACTGTTGTTTGTCATGGAGAAGATGAAGTTCGGATTGAGTTTCAGGGAGCTGAAAGATCTAGAGGTGCTTTGGGAGGTGGAATTCCACAGGGCTGGCACATGCCAAGGTCTTGTGGCCTGACAGAGCACAGTGCTTGCAGAGGGCCAGAGCTGCAGGGTGAGGAGCAGGGCGAGGAGCAGGGCAGGAGGGGGCCGCAGGGCCTTAAATACCAGGCTGAGGAGCTTGGACCTTGTCTCAAAGGGCAAAAGATGGTGGTCATCAGCAGGAACTAGCACCAGAGAGCAGACTCGTGAGAACGGGGGTGTGATGTGGCAAGACTGTGTGTGCCCCCCACCACCACAGTAAGGGAGGGCCAGCGCGTCCGGCCCAGGGCCGAGCCCTGCAGCGCTGGCCTACACGGCGGGCAGGGGCAGCAGAGACCCCCACCCAGCCGCCCTTGTCACCAGGAGTCCGGACCCCTCCTCCCCAAGCCTCACCACCCTGACTCCAGTCTTCCTTCTCTCCAGCCACATGTTTCCTGTGAGTGACCCTGGCCGGGACTCACAAGCGGAGGAAACTCTTCCAGAAATACAAATAGACTGGGAGGAGCTGTTCTCAGAGGTGGCTCCTCGGCCCGGGGCAGGGGAGCCCCTGATGGTGGCCAGACACTCAGACACAAGGGTTACAGAGACAGCCCGAGCCTTTGAAGAGTCGTCCACACAGACCAACAGATCCCCAGTTTGCTCCTCTCCACTGGCAGGATTGCCACAGCACCGCCCTGCCTCTCCCGCCAGCATCCTTGTTAGAACTGTATGTAAACTGAGTGCTACCGGGCTCAGAGATATACCCCTGTGGGGGCCAGCTTGAGCCCAGGAGCTGGGGAGGGTTGCTTCAGGCTGGTAGAGCTTCTCTTGGTTCTCTTGTGGTTCTCAGTGGCATGGCAGGTGGGTGAGGCTGTGGGACCCCCAAGACCTCCACCAGCTGCCTCAGTTTCACCCAGTCTGCCTTGAGCTCTTCCTGGTAGGCTCCTTCCCCAGGGCCAGCCCAGACTCCTCATCCCCTGGCTGGACTGGGCCCCCAAGGGCGGCCTCAAGCCACAAGCGGTGGGGTCTGGAGACGGCTAAGGGGCCTGGAAACGGGCCGGGCCAGTGCAGGCAGGAGGCAGACATCCCAGGCTGGCTAGGTTCTGGTCCTGCTGCCACACTGCCTGAGGCTGTGACCTGAGCCGGGTCTGTTTACCCCATCAAGAGGCAGCCCCTGACCCACCTTCCTGCCCCACAGAAGACAAATCCTCTGACCCATTGTTCTCCGGGACAGTTGATGGAGGGCGCAAGGAATGTGGGGCCCAGAGGCAGGAAGTCCTGGCTTCCGCGTGGGCGAGCTCTCTGCCAGACTCAGGCCTGCCCTCCAATCAGGGAGGAAGGGCCCTTGGTCCCATCCTGCCACTCCCAGCTCGCTGGGCCACCCTGGAGCAAAGCCTTGAGCTCTCTGGGCCTCTGCAGGAGACGAGGGTACAGAAGGCTTGGTCAACAGGGTTATAGAAGCAGATGATTTCCAGTTAATGGAGGAGGAAGGGGCTGGCCCCAGGAATGACCCTCCTTTAGCCAAGCTGTACCCCTTGGCCCACTTGTGCACATAAACACACACGTCACATTGATGTGGATGCCTAACACTGTTCACACGAGCTCTGGCACGTACACATGTAGCCACACAGCTGCCAAACCAATGCCGTGCACATGCGCACACCCTCACCCATGCACCTGTGCAGCTTCACCATCAACCTCTCTGCAGCATCACTGTCATACTAACACTTATTGAACACCTACTGTATGCCAGAGGCAACTTTACTCGAATCTTCTTAATGACTCCTTCCAGCAACCCCACAAGGCAGGCATGTGGTCCGGGAAACTGAGAAGGGGAAGGGGCAACTGAGGCACCGAGGGCTTGTCCAGGATCAGCGGGACAGTAAGCAGCAGGTATGCCTGGGACATGACCACAGGCATCACTCTGAACCCTCACGTTGCGGGGGGGTGCTGCTCCTGGGTACCCTTCAGCCCCAAGTGTGAACACAGCTTCCTAAGAGCCTGCCCGGATACGGTGGAAGAAAAGTGAGAAACAGCTGGCAAAGTGCTGTGCGGATAACCCATTGTTCTCACTGTCGGGAATTCAGTGCCTGCTCCAGTGGTCCCTTCCTAGCCAAGGAAAGGCCTCACTTGGTCCAGCTCTAGCGACTGTACACATAGCAGCCACGGCTCGTGGCTCACCAGCCAGGCCACAGACCATCAGACTGGATGGCCGATTTGTCTGGCATTCAGTTTCTCAGAGGCCCTGCCTGAGTTCCCCCGTGCAGCTCGTGAGGCTTCAGCCACCTGGCTTCACCCCAGTCAGTCCTCGAATCCCCCTCCCAACAGTTCAACCCTTCTCCCTGGGGAATGGCTTCTCCTTCCCAAACAGGCAGGAGACACCGGTTGGATTCCTGGGTCAGAAAGATCCTCTGGAGAAACGATAGGCTACCCACTCCAGTATTCTTGGGCTTCCCTGGTGGCTCAGAGGGCAAAGAATCTGCCTGCAATGTGGAAGACCTGGGTTCAATCCATGGTTGGAAAGATCCCCTGGAGAAGGGAATGGCTACCCAGTCCTGTATTCTGGCCTGGAGAATCCCATGGACTATACAGTCTAAGGGACTTACTTTGCCGACTAAGGTCCGCCTAGTCAAGGCTATGGTTTTTCCTGTGGTCACGTATGGATGTGAAAGTTGGACTGTGAAGAAAGCTGAGCGCTGAAGAATCGATGCTTTTGAACTGTGGTGTTGGAGAAGACTCTTGAGAGTCCCTTGGACTGCAAGGAGACCCAACCAGTCCATTCTGAAGGAGATCAACCCTAGGATTTCTTTGGAGGGAATGATGCTAAAGCTGAAGCTCCAGTACTTTGGCCACCTCATGAGAAGAGTTGACTCATTGGAAAAGACTCTGATGCTGGGAGGAATTGGGGGCAGGAAGAGAAGGGGACGACCGAGGATGAGATGGCTGGATGGCATCACGGACTCGATGGACGTGAGTCTGAGTGAACTCCGGGAGATGGTGATGGACAGGGAGGCCTGGCGTGCTGCGATTCATGGGGTCGCAAAGAGTCGAACACGACTGAGCGACTGAACTGAACTGATACAGTCTATGCGGTCACAGAGTTGGACATAACTGAGCAACTTTCACCTTTCACTTCCCAAACAGGCCTCCCTGCTTGGACCTTGCCCTTCTCTGTGGCTGGTCAGCCTTTCCTCTTGCCTGCCCCTCCTTTCAGAGCAGTCTGGGCACCCTGTCCTCTGGCAGCTCCCCAGGCCACCTCCTCCAGGCACCCCCAGCACGGGGCACACACCTCTGTCACCAACCTGACCCCACTCAGTGCTGCTCACCCTGGCCTAACTCGTCAAAAGCAAGGAACCAGGCCTCGGTGACGTCTGCATCCTCACCCACTCCCTCCTGCCCCCCCACCCCCGCTTAGAGCAAGGCAAAGCCTGCACATCATTAAGTGTATTTTTAAAATAATATACAAGCACAAAACAGTGTCAAACAATGACACGTTGCCCAGATGCAGAGTGAACACTCAACCGGGAACCGGAAGCCGAGGGCTGGAATCCTGGCCCTGCTACTCAGGAGCTGTGTGACCTCGAGCAAGTTACTCAGCCTCTCTGTGGCTCATCTCCCTCCTCAGGGAAAGAGGAATATGAATAGTATCTACACTTCTCAGGGTTGTAGTGAAGAATCATTTTGTAAGAGGGGAGGAGCCTGGCAGGCTTTGGAACTGAATGAATGGGGTGCAGGAGGGGTGGGAGCTTCCACGTGGAAAGACGCTTTCCAGAATGGGAATCTGGAAGGGCTGGGTGGAGGGGTGGTGCGCTGGAGCTGGGAGTGCAGGAGGATCGGGCTGGCGGAGGTAGGAAGGCAGAGCACCCTGGGTGCAAGGACAGCAGAGGGAAAGGCCTGGAGGCAGGCAGACAGCTGCAGCAGCCCAGCCTGAGCTGCCCTGGGGTGTCCAGTGGGGCTCAGCACACTCATGGGAGCCCTGGCTTGAGGTGGGCAGCGCACTGGGTTAGCACTCGGCGCTGTCAGAGGGACAGAGTCATATGACCTTTCAAGGTCAGCCCAGGTATTAAAAATAAGGCACAGAGCCTGGGACGGGGAAGACAGGTACTGGGTTGCTGGCTGTAGCCCAGGCCAGCCAGTCTCGGCGTCTATCCAGGGACCGTCTCTTCCACTTCCGGGGTCCTCACCTGCAGCTGGCACAGAGCTGGGCACCCAGCAGGCTGAGAGGCCACCTGGCTGACTGTGCCCTACGTGCTGGAAGGTACCGTGGACCCCAGGTACACGGGCCCCACCCCGCTGTGTGCCTCCACGCGCCAGAGACTCATGCTCACACCCGTCCATGCATTCTTTTGTCCAACAACCCAGCTCTGTGCCCACCCTGAACTCTGCTCTGAGCACCGAGGTGAGCCTAGCCCAGTCCCTGCTGGAGGTGGCTCTCCCTGGTCCCTGTGGAGCCGCAGCTGAGGGTGAGACCCCTCCCCTGCTCCTGAGCCCCTGCAGCCCACCCTATGCTGACCCTTTGTTTCTGTGAAGGTTGTGTTCACTCCCCTTTCCACAGCCAGGGTGCCAAAGGCCGTAATACTTTCCTTTCATCCAAACCTCTCAGCAGGCAGCTCACATTGCACCCTACGCTCCATTCCAGTTAACACAGCCCCCTCCCGCCCACTCCACCCCACCCCATCGGGCAGCCTGGGAGCCCCATGAACTCAACTGTCCCCTCTGACCGCCCCCTCAGCCCAGAGAAAGTCTGAGCCTCGGGTCCCCACACTCTTCATCAGCCACAGATTTCAAGCAATTATCTAGAGAAAAAAGGAAGGGATTGAAAAATATTTCAGCAGACAAATCAAGCTACAGACAAGATCTCGGCATACATCCCGGGAACTTTCTCCCAAGAGCATGCTAACTTCATCCCTCCCTCGTGCTCTGTGACTATGCGCACTGTGCTCACACGCTCACCCAGGCTTTGCCTACTGGTCCAGGGCCACCACGCACTCCCAAAGGCCCTGCAGAAGTCGCAGGTCTGATCCGCAGTGGGCTGACTGCCCTTCCACGAGTCCATGGTTTCAGCTCCATGTGAGCAAAGTGCTCACCCTGTGCTGGGTGCCCACCAGGAACTGACAGGCACAGGAGACAACATCACAGTGCAGGGAGGGGGAGGGGCAGATGGGTAGGGCAGCGGGCGGTGAAGGGGGTCCATGTAAAAGGTCTTGGGAGCCCAGAGGAGGCCGAGGAGAGAGAAGAGGGCCAAGGAGAGAGGCGAGGGCCGAGGAGAGAGGAGAGGGCCGAGGAGAGAGGGGAGGGCAGAGGAGAGAGGAGGGCAGAGGAGAGAGGAGAGGGCAGAGGAGAGAGGAGAGGGCAGAGGAGAGAGGGGAGGGCAGAGGAGAGGGCAGAGGAGAGAGGAGAGGGCAGGGGAGAGAGGAGAGGGCAGAGGAGAGAGGAGAGGGCAGGGGAGAGAGGGGAGGGCAGAGGAGAGAGGAGAGGGCAGAGGAGAGAGGAGAGGGCAGGGGAGAGAGAGACAGCTCCAGACGGAGCAGGGGGCTGGGGGGTTCCGTAGGCAGGCAGGCGAGGAGGCAGTCCAGTGAGCAGATCTGAGCAGGGGCAAAGGCCCAGTGGTCTGGCTTCCCTGTCCCTTCCTTGGGTCGCCCACACTGTGGGGAAGAACGAACAGGACTGCCTCTTGATAAGCCCCTTTTGTGCACCAGACCCAGACGGGCAGGAAAGCTTGGCGGATAAGGAGACAGCCTCTGGAAAGACAGGCTTGGCTGGGAATTTCCCACGTGCCACTAACGGGCTCTGTGATCCTGGGAGCACTCGGTTCCCAGGCTCTGTTTCTCCATCTGTGCAGTGGGAATAACAATAGAAGCCCCCACCTGCCCCCTCCCCACCCCCCACCCCACCGCTGCTGCAATCCTCGTAGCTGTCCTGAGGATGAAGAGGGAACCCTACGGAGGGAGAGCTCCTAGGGCATGGCCCTCCAGTGTGAGTGTGCAAACACGGCCTGGAAGCCACAAACACGTAGGTCTCGGGGTTCCACTGGCAGCCATTCTGCCTCCACTGCCCTGGGGTGGGGCCCAGAAGCATGTGCATTTTCAGTACATGCTTTTCCAGTAATTCTGAGACAGGCGGCCACACTCGGAGAAATATCTGTTCAACGGATGTGTGCTATTACCATCATTTATTTTCGCTGTCTCATCTGCTGCTCAGATAGCCCTGCAATGCCTGAACTGGTAACTCGGATCGCTGGTAAGGAAAGAGATTCAGAGAAGCAAGTCTGCTGGCCCAGGTCACACAGCCAGCAAGGGGCCCGCTCAGGATCTGAACCGGGTCTGTGTGCCCCCAAGCCTGAACCTCTCACAGCAGGATGTCACGGGGCCACCTCCCTGGTCAGCATTTGTCCTGGCAGAGGCGGGGGGGTGGGGGGCGGGTTGTCCCCAGGCCTTGCTGTCACACTCCCCAGCCCAGCCGCACCACCTCCATTGTTGCGTCCCTCTCCAGATACTAATCAGGCCTCGCAGACCATCTTGACTCCTGCAGGTCGACTGGCTGCCTCCTTTGCTCCTGATGGTACCTTCCTGGCCTGTGCCTTCCCATCACCTCCTCTGCCTCCAGAGGGGATTGGAATCGGGGTTGGGCAGTGGCAGAAATCAGGCAGAAGATCCTCAGAGGCACCAGCCTCCCTCCTATGGCCTGGACCACCTCTGTGTGGAGGCCCCAGGCTCGCCCTGGGGGGCATATGCCCAGTCAGCCCTTCCCCTGTTTACAGACAGCAGGAACAGTGGGCTTCAGGGCAGAGTCAACATCCCCATGGACTGAGAGTACAAGGGGTCCTGGTGGGTGGAGTCAGGACAGACACCATCTCCATCTGCCCCCAGGGTCGAGTCTGAGACCCAGCAAGAAGTGGACACCAGGACCTGGCCCGACCTCACAGGCACGTCAACCACGAGGGCAGGCAGCAGGCACAGGCGGGGGTGAGGAGCACTCAGGCTGGGGCACGGGGGGCGGAGCCCTGGCCGGCCCTGACTCCTCTATGGCCACCCCACCCCCGGCAGGAGAAGGCAGAGTTAATCCTGTTGGAAAAGGAAGTGCAGAGCCTTTGTTTGTGATCCCACAAACAGGGAGCAAATGGGCTGCATCCTCCCGCACAGAGGCCCGCCTCGGACCGGCCCCTCTCCAGCAACGTCTGCCTTCCTTTCCCTGCTGCTGAAGCCCCCTCAGCCCACAAACAGGCCAGCAGAGCTTTAAAACCAAACCTAGAAGCCTCCCACCTCTCCGTGCCATTCACTGCAAGTCTGGGGGAAGGAGGGGTGACGCATGCCCCACTTCCTGGTCCCCCACACCAGTCCCCTCGGTCCATCATGCCTACTCCTTTCCCTGGGCCTGCTCTGGTCACATCCATCAATGACCTCAAATGTCCAGTGGTCAAGTCTCAGGCCTCACCTTTCCCAGGCTGACCCAGCCGAAACCATTCTTCTTCCCTCCTGGCTTCGGACACACCTCCTGGCTTCCCTCCTCCTAGCCTGGGCGCTCTCCTAAGGAACCTACAGATCTCAGAGGCCGGGGCCTCCCTCCCTGTAAGCTCATCCACCACCACGGCCTCCAGTGCCAGCCGTAATAAGCTCAGGGCTTCCAGACCTCTCTTCAGGGTGGACTGCATCCACCTGTATCCAAATACCCACCTCTCTCTCCAACTGCCAATCTGACCTGGGCACTTGCGGGTCTAAAAGCCATCTCAAAGAGGCCTGGAACAGAGAAATCTTTATCTTCCCCTCCCCTATCTCCACACCAGTGGCCGCTCACTTAGTGCCCCTGGGCAAAGCTCTCTCCCTCTGAGGTCTCATGTTTGTCCAGCTGTATAAGGGATCCCGTGCGGGACTTCCCAGCCATTCATCCATCCATGGAAAAATAGGGACAACTATTCACAGATTCCCACTACCTGCCCTGGGAGATTCCAAAGTCAGCTGCACTGGCGTGGGGCCCCAGTCTCTGCAGTTGGTAAAATCTCCCCCTAGGACTCTCATGACTGACAGAATCTGAGCACCTCCTGCCCCCGGCTTCCTGGTTCTAATAGTCCCTGGTCCTGCCTTCAGTTTCCCTTGTCTTCCACATTATCTTCGACTCAACAGCCATGTGAGGCTGAATTTCTGATTATCCCCATTTTACAGCAGAGAAAACTGAGGCTGGGGTGGAGGTGCATGACTGGCGCATGGTCAGCTCAAAAGTGGAGTCAAGGAGCTTGACTCCACTCGGTATTCCTAAACCCAAACAGGCTGGCACCTCACAGCTGGAACCCAGGTCCACCCTCACCGGAAGAAGCCGATCCAGTGCACACAGACAAGGGTTGTAGTCTGTTTCCTTTCTCCCACCAGCCCCCGCCCCCACCTCTGAGGCTCCCCCCAGGCCTCCCCAGCACCTTTGCAGTCGGCCCTCCCCCAGCATGTCATGGGGTCACCTGGGAAAATCTGGTCTGTGTCCTGAGCTATAAAAGGCAGGTGATGGCACCTGCCCTCGGGGTTACAAGGAGCATGAATGAAGGCCCTCGGCAGGTGCTGGGCTCAAAGCTCCAGAGCTGAGGCCTGGGGTTGGGGTCCGAGTTACATATCCGAGGCCAAATCTGAAGCTAGGGCTCCATGGGGGCAGCCCGCCTAGGCAGGCCCATTGCGGGGCTTGCCTCCCTGCAGCCAGCTCGGCCCTCACAAATGAACAATAACAGGAAACCATCCTGGTGGGGGCGGGGGGTGGCGGGG
>SJYX01015377.1:94423-195647 GCA_006410675.1 Oreotragus oreotragus
GGCGAGGGGTGGCGGGGGGGGGGGGACATGGGCTGGGGCCAGTTGGAAAACCTGCAGGGGCGGCGTCCAGGCCTCCCTCGCCGCTGGGTGGGGCTCCCCTCCAGAGGCTGTCGGCCGAGCTCCGCAGCCCTCCACGGCACGCTCAGCCCCAGCCAGCCAGCCAGCCGGAACAGACACACTGTGAGCCCACGGACACGGTGAGTGAGGGGCCTCGGCCTCCCCCTCTGTAGAATGGTCATCAGCGACTCCCCAGGAAGAGCCGCTCCTGAGATGGCCTGCGTCTCCTGGTTAGAGCGGGGCCGGGAAGAGGCGCCTGGTGGTGGTGCGGTGGGCACAGACGGATGTTCTCGGGGAGGGGAAGCTCGGCTCTCCCACGGGTAGACTCCCAGGCTTGAGGGCCCAGAGGCATCCGTGGGTGCTGAGCTCCGATGCTCAGAGGACAGGATTCCACCTGAGTCTCCCAGCACACCAGGGGCGACAGGCTGGCACCCAGGCGGCGCCCCTACTCCCGTGAGAGAGGGCTTATCCAGGCTGACATCCCCTCTCCCGAAGGCTCTGCGCTGGGAGTGGGTGAGGAGCCCTGAAAGGGGAGCTCAGAGCCTCGGCCCCCTCCCGGCCAGCCCCTGCCCCCATTTTCGGTATAGGCACGCTGTTTGGCTCTAGGTACTCGAGGCCCTGCCTGTAGAATCCTGTCTCCTCCCTCCTCAGACTGCGGGAGCTGTGGATTCTGCCCCTAACGCCAGGTACCCGTAGATCGGTTGCCAAGAGACCTGGAAGCTCTGGTATTTTAGAGAAGTTCTCCCCAAAGACTTGAAGGCAGGTGGTCTAGGATGAGAGCCTGGCTTGGAGACCATCTTCCTGGGTACAAGTCCCAGCTCAACCATCCGTTTCTGTGATTTTGGTTAAGTTACTCAGCGTCTCCCAAACTCAGTTTGCGTGTCGGAACAATGGAGATGGTGGTTCTTTCATGAGAATTCATTGTAAGGGCAGGAGATGAGGGCCACAGAAGGCTCTGAGGCACTGGAGCCCGTTACTGTATATCACACCAGCAAGCTGATGAGTTAGACACAGCCATTCTCCATTTCTCAGTCAAGGCAACTGAGATATGAAGCGAGATCTCGTACCCCAAAGCCCAGGTTCTTCCCAGAACCACGCAGCTTCTCACGTGCCAGCCTCCTCATCTATAAACTGGAAGAAAGGGTCTTTTCATGAGTCAAGGGAGGTGATGTATACACTGGCACTGGGTATGGATTGTAGGAGAGGAGCTTTGAGAAACCACAGCTGAATTTACCTGCCACCTGGAACTGACCTAGAATGTCATTAAGGTTATGACCCCTGGGGTTGGTCAGTCCCCAGCAGGTGAGGGATGCGTCAGCTCGTCTTCCAGCGGGCACTCTGGGCAGCGACTCCGCGCCAAGCACTGTGTCTTTTCCCCACCTTCCACCCGGCGGATGTTTCTGTCATGGGTCGGGGGCAGATAGGATCCTAACAGGAGATGAAGGGCGTTCCAGGGGAGGCAGGGAGCCTGGGCAGCTTGATGGACCTGGAGAAGCCAATGCGGCCAGAAGGTTTTAGAGCAGGGAGTGGTGGGGGGCAAAGGACGCTGAGGACCAGGGCTAAGTACCAGGACTAAGAGCCCTGCTTCATCCTCAGGCACTGGGGAGCAGTAGGACCCTCCCGACTGACCTGAGCCAGCCACGTGAGGGTCCCAGCCTGGAGGGCAGCAGGAGATCAAGGGGACCAGGAGCTGCTGTGCCCCCAGGCAGCCCCGCTGATTCTGGCCTACCTCACCAATTACCCCGCTAATTATGNGGCACTGGGGAGCAGTAGGACCCTCCCGACTGACCTGAGCCAGCCACGTGAGGGTCCCAGCCTGGAGGGCAGCAGGAGATCAAGGGGACCAGGAGCTGCTGTGCCCCCAGGCAGCCCCGCTGATTCTGGCCTACCTCACCAATTACCCCGCTAATTATGGTGAGGGGGTAGGCGAGGCGCCCCCTGGCCTGGCAGGGGTTAAGCTACCCACCCCACAGTCTGGACCTGAGCGATTGTGCCGCTGAACAAGGGCCGGACCCGGGGGCAGGAAGCCGGAGGGGCCGTGCTTTCCTTCTCCCCAAGCTGGATGACTCACAGCTCTGCTGCTACCCCGAGGACACACAATGGACACAATGGCCACTAGCTCAGGGAAAAAAAATCTGTGAGCCCCCTTGCCGATGGAATCCATCCCTGCTGCTTCCATCACCTCTCTGCACCTCCGTGGTGTCTGTGAAGCTACTCAAAGAATTGCCAGTTGAGAGAGAGAACCACAGAGGCCGAGAGAAACTGTGCAGCCAGTCCAAGGTCACACGATCACTATGAAGTGAAAGCAGGATATGGATGAGGCCAGCCCCTTCTGACCCCGTTGCCCTGCCACACTCCATAGGGAAGCCTGGAGGGGGAGAGGCCAGGGTGGGGATTGAACCGGACAGTTCAAACCACAGAATCAGGCACCAGACTGAGCCAGGAGCCCAGCGATCCCGGAAGAGGAATGTTCTAGGAGACAAGTGCTGCCCTGAGTAACCGGCTTCTTGCTGGANAGCCTGGAGGGGGAGAGGCCAGGGTGGGGATTGAACCGGACAGTTCAAACCACAGAATCAGGCACCAGACTGAGCCAGGAGCCCAGCGATCCCGGAAGAGGAATGTTCTAGGAGACAAGTGCTGCCCTGAGTAACCGGCTTCTTGCTGGAGAGATACTGGCCAGCCCATCCTACTCCAGCTCCAAGCTGATGCTGGGTGGAGCAATCACAGAAGAGTTCCTGGAGGAAGAGCGGGAGCCCCAGAAGGTGCTGGAAGGTCTTGGGTGTGCTCTCTGAGCTTCAGTCTTCTTGTTTCTCAAGGGCAGGGAACGGACTGCATGGTCCCTAAACTCACATGAGGACCACCAGGCCGTGCGCCACAGCGTAAAGGTCGGATTCTGGCAGATGCCGACACTGGGAGGAGGGGACAGTAGGGCCCACAGCGCCGGGCCAGGAAGGCGGCGAATGAGATTCCCTTGCACAGGCAAACAGAAAGGGGCAGCAGATGAGCCCAGGGCAGAACCAGGAAATGAGGTCAGGCGTGAGTGCCCAGGGCAGAACCAGGAAATGAGGTCACACCCACAGCTGCCAGGCCAGGCTGAGTGGGTAAGGTGAGAGTTGGGACACCCACACACTAAGCTCCTACTGTGTGCTGAGCTCAGCACCCATGATCTCATCAACTCTCCATCAGAGATGAGGAGGTTAGAGTTCAGAGAAGGCAAGGAATGGGCCTAAGGCTACAGAACCCATGAGCAAAGAGGCAAGTGTGTAATACTTGTCGCCCCCACTGACTGCCTCAGAGCCCCAGGCAAAGTCAGAAACCCCAGAGGAGGCTGGAAAAGGCGCTCCCAAGGGTGGGTTTTCTCTTCTTAAAGCTTGGAGCTGCCCCTTTAAGATATGTCGGGGTGACCCAGAGACCCTAGCATACATTTGTTTCAAATCACAAACTAGTCCTGATGAACTGGTAGTCTATGGCAACCCACTGCAGCACTCCTGCCTGGAAAATCACATGGGCGGAGGAACCAGGTAGGCTGCAGTCCACGGGGTCGTGAAGAGTTGGACACGACTGAGCAACTTCCCTTTCACTTTTCACTTTCATGCATCGGAGAAGGAAATGGCAACCCACTCCAGTGTTCTTGCCTGGAGAATCCCAGGGACGGGAGAGCCTGGTGGGCTGCCATCTATGGGGTCGCACAGAGTCGGACACGACTGAAGCGACTTAGCAGCAGCAGCAGCAGCAGCAGCTCAAAGACTGTACTGAGAATTCAGGAGCTAAGTTCGAGTTCAGCAGGAATGAACACTATGATTTATCACCGATGTCTGCCATGAGTATGAAAAAGGCTGAGTGGCAACCCAGGACTTCCGTTTTGTCAGTTCTGCCTTCAGAGGTGCCCTGCACCTGGGCATATGGTCATCGGGACCCATAAGAAGGATAATCTGATTGTCCTCAAAGGGCTGTGTGTCTGACAAAGCGGTGGGCTATCAGAGATGCTATCTGGGGACAGGGAGGAGCTTCTCTGAGTTGTTTCAACTATTGTACCTGCTCTGAGCACCCAGGGTGTTGTCTGCAGATGCGCAGATTTGTTTGACATTCTGTGAGCGAGGAGGGAAGGAGACCAAGGCGGGCTCACAGTCAATGGTGAGGACGCTGATCCTCAAGGTCCTCTGGGCCTCGACTTCACACAGCCAGATGCTGGGATGAACGGGACACTGGCCCAGGTCCTGCCTGGTCAGAGACACTCGGGAGTCTGTCAGAAGATGTGGAGGACACGGACTGGGGCTTAAGAAGCAGAGCGTTCACCCCGGGGCCACAGCAAGGAAAGGCATTCCGGCAGAGGGACCAGCCCGGGCAGAAAGCCTGTTAAAGAGAGGAAGAGCTCGGTGTACTGCAGAAACGTCCAGTCCTCCTCTTGGCTGGGAGGGGCAGGGAGGGGAAGGAGGGGAGCGCCAGAGGGTGGGCAGGGACGCTCAGGAGCAGGGCCTCGTCCTGTAGGCGGTGGGGAGCCAGGGAGGAGCGGTCAGCAGGGGAGCGGCGTGGGCAGCTCTGAGGGGAGCCAAGACGGGCGGGCTGTTGGCAGAATCCCGATGGGAGGGGATCAGGTCTGGGACCCTCAGGAGCAGGTCATGGGGCCGAACAGAGCCCCAGTTCAGGATGAAGCCCCAAGGGGCCAGCTCACAGCTGCCCAGCCCCACCCCTAACACTTCCCATCCCTGTGGCTCCCGGGCCCTCACCCTTCATCCTCCCAGTGTGGGTGACTGCCAAGGCCCAGCTGTAAATGCTGGGGCTCAAGGAGACAATTTGGGAATCCCTGAATGAGTTTGGGGATCACTGGCTCCAAACTCTGTCTAGACTGAGGCCTGAGGTGGTGAGAGGGCGGTAGGGAGGGTAGTCCAGGGAAACACAGGGAGCAGGGGCTCCAGCGCCCCACCCTGCAGGCTCTGGGCCTCTCCTCCCACCTCCCAGCCCCTCACCCTTGACCCAGGGTCCCTGGGCAGGAGCCCAGAGCCTGCAGGAAGGCTGGGCTGGGGTGGAGTGTTCAGTGCACCCTCCAAGGCTTTGCCTGCGGCTGGGCTCTGCCGCCAGGTCTTGTCCCAGCTCACAGCAGGTGTGAGGACAGGAGAGGGGCCAGCCCCGCAGAGAGAAGGCTCTTCGGGGGACACAAGTGTGTGCTTGCGTAGGCAGCACAGGTCTGTGTCCGTGTGGCCTGAGGATGTCGTGTGTGTTATCCCTGACCTGGAGTCTTTCTCTAGCCCACACCCAAGGGCCCTGCGGTCTGCTCAATAACCCCTGAAACCCAGAGCCAACCCCTGAAACCCAAGGCTTGAACAGGTCAGGCAGAACTAGCCCAGGCCTTTGCCAGGCTATCTGCTGAGCAGCTCCCAGCTGGTCCAGGCTTCCTAGGGTCCATTCAGCTACATAAAGTACAGCCTCTGCCTGCCCCATCTCCCCTTGTAAAGAGCACAGAGCTGAGCAGACCTCACAGCCCCTCCAAAGCCAAACCCTAGTGACAGATGGAGGCCACAGAGAGAAAGGGACCAAAAGGAGTTCTGCCTGCTGTCCCACAGCGGGCCAGAGAGAGGCGGGGTCACTCCTGAGCTGGGACCCTCCGAGGAATCGGGGCCCCAACCTCCGCCCCCTCACAGCTTCCTCTCCTCCATCACACCACACACCACAACCTGAAACTGTGCTTCTCATCAAATGGTCAGTGTCTCTACACAAGGGTGCAGCCTGTGTTTGCTGTCCACGTGTAGGTCAGTGCCTGGCATGTAGCAGATGCTTGATAAGCATTTGATGAATGACTGTATACCCTCTGGGCTCTACAGAGGGCTTCAGAGAGGTGGTGACATGTGACCCAAAACCAGGCAGAGGCAAGAGAACATCAAGGGCAAAGGCTGGAGACTGTGATTAAGCCTGAGGGGCATCACTGTCCTCCAGGCTGGGGCTACTCTTGGAGGCTCACTAACCACCCTCGAGGCCCAGAGGCACCCCGCCACTCCCAAGCCCAACCTCCACCAATACGGCTCAGCCCTCAGAGCCACACCTGTCCTCAGGCCGAGGCATCCAGGTTCTGAGCTCAGTGGCCCCACACACTGTGGACACACACCCAGACCCAGGAATTCTTCAAGGCCACGACCTCCCATCCGAGCATGCCTGAGCCCAGCTGGCTCCCACATGCTCCAGGGTTCCCCTACCCCTTCTCCTGGGCTCCATATACCTGCTACCAGGGCGCCCCATGGACCTTCCCAGACTGACCGAGGGCACAGAGGACCTGCCTTCGCCCATCAGTCCATTGGAAGCTGTCCCTAAAGCCTCTGCCACAGCTCCAGGGATGGAGCATCATCACAGATCCTGGATTAACAGGGACAGAGGCCAGACCCTGGCCCCTGGGTGCCCAGCAGGCACCTCTGAGTAGCCGAGCAAATCCCCCAGCCCCAAGGCTGTCATCAGGCAAGCTCCCAGGCTGCTTGGTGGGCATTTCTCAGCACAGACATCACTTCCAAACTCCTCAGTTCCTCTGCATATCTGTGGTACCCAAACCCAGCCAGCAGCAGCCTGATCTCTCCAAAACCTTGTGAGAAACACCAAGAGACATGACTTCTGCTTACAGGAAAGGAAAGGGCTAAAATAAGCCTGACCCCAGCTGTGCGTTGACCGCACCTCCAGAGGTACAGCCAAGGGCAATTCTGTTTCCAGCTGTGGGTCCAACAAATCCTGCCGGCTGACTTCCTCTCCAACTGTAGGACAAGGAGGAACAATTTCTTGACAAACCCTTCCCCTCAGGAACCCATTTAGGTAAATTTCTAACCAAAAAGACAAAAGACAGAAATACACAGGGCTTTTTAGAAGGAAAGGTCCCTCAGGGCCCTCTGAGATTTGGGTGTAAGAGAAGCCCAGGATTTAGAAAAAAAGAGATATGCATGAGGGTTCCAGATGTAAGACTTACAAGTTGTTATCTGAGCCTCACTTTCTTCCTCTGCGAAGTGGAGGTGATAATTCCTACATGCTGGGGATAGTGTGAAGACTACATGAGATAGAATCTATGAAAGGCAGCATGGAGAACAGCTTCTTATTACTATTATTATTACTACTATGATGATGATGATGATGACATGATAGAGGCAGAGTGCCATGAGGGAAAAACAGTACTTGGGGTGAAAGGAAGCCTAAGTTCACATCTTGGCTCCACCGCTTGCTGCTGTGTGACCCAGGAGGACTCCCTCTACCTCTCTGAGCTTATCTGCAAAACGGGATCACGGACAACTATCTCACAATTTGCAAGGTTTAAGTGAGACAAAGTTTCACTATGCCACTGAGGAGGCATTCAGGAATGATGCCCCCGGCAAAAAGGGCAGACCTGGGCAAGCACACGAGGGTCCAGCAGGGGAGTGAGATGGGGCACGTGGTCCTCCTCTCCCAAAGGCCCCATCTCCAGAGTCCTGGCCCCTCACTCACTGCTCAGAGAGCTGAGCATGCAGAGCCCAGCAAGGGACACTCCAGTGACATGAGGTGACTACAGGAGCAAGCACCAGTCCTGGGCGCCAAGCGGCTTCTTTCCAGGGCTCAGAGCAGACAGCGATTCCTCTATAGGATCCAAGGGGCTTTTCTGAACATTCAGAGGACATTCCAGGGCTGCGGGTCAGCCAAAGCCACCGAGAGGATGATGTCTCCGTGAGCCAGGCGGCCGTAGCCTGTGACCAGCGGCCTCTGCTGTACCGAAGGCCAGCGTGGTTGTTTGTTTGTTTGGCTGTTGCCTGCTGGCAGCCCCAGGACCACTGCCCTATCCAAGAGGCTGCAACAAAGAGAAAGCCGCATCCTCTTCACTGTATCAGACGGAGTCCCAGCTGGAAACATCAGTTACCCCTGGCATTCCAAAGAAGAGATTTTATGAAGGAAACATAGAGCTGTGAGCTTAATCATGGGAACAAATGGGATGCTGAGGCCTGTAGAAGCAGGAAGCAGGCCATCCCAGGACCAAGGGGACTAAGAAGAGGGGAAGGTGTTTCCAGAACCCAGTGAGGGACTGACGGGAGTAACAGGCCCACAGGATGGAGAGATGCAGCTACAGGAGGAAATAGGAACCAGAGCAGAGAGCAGTGGGGAAGAAGTTCCTGATTTCGCTCCTCCTGTCCTCAAGATGCCCGCTGCAGACCCTACTGGCCAAATATCTGAAGCTCAAGCCAGAAAGCCCAGGGTCAGTCCCCTTGACACAGAGCAGAGGTCAGGGGAGGGGCAGGGGGAGTGGATCCAGCAGGGTGGGAACAAAGCCCCCAGCCAAGTGGCTGAGAAATAAGGAACAAAAGTGGTAAGCTGATTACCCAGTGGAGGAGAACAGAGCATCAGCAAGGATTCATATACACTTAGTTTCATTCTTACCTACTGTCTTAGCCATGTCACAATTTTTTTTAAATTCAGGCCTGAAAACAACCCTGAGAAGCAGACACTAGTGTTCCCACTGTACAGATAATGAGACTGAGGCTCAGAGAGGTGAACTGTCATGTGTACGGTCACGCAATGACAAAGCGGTGCAACTGACGTTCTCTGAACCATAGAGCCTGCAGTCACAACCAGCACCCTGTTCCACGTCACCCCACAGAGGACAGAGCCATGTGCCATATGTGACTGAGCCTTGGGGACCAGGGAGGATGGGCACAGGGCAGGTGGAAAGCTCTTCTCCAGGAAGGGAAGGAAGCTGTGATTTGAGCCCAGCAGTGGGAACTGGTCCCCAGCCCTGGGACCAACCCCAGGCGATGATGTAATGGAAGATGCCCACGGATGCAGGAGGTGCAGGGTGGAGACCAGAGATGGCTCCCCAGAGGAGTCTGTCTGGGCTCAAAATCCCGGATGAGAAGCTCCCCAGACAGAGAAAGGAGGGAGGACCTGCGGGGCTGTCCTGGGCCACTTCTCCTCCCTGCTCTCCTTCACATTCCAGCCTCCCAATCTGGGCACCAGGTACACGACACAACCTCTGCAGCTGCTCCAGCCCCGGTTTCTCCCCGACTCCAGATCAGGTCTCTGGCAGCTCCCGGCCACGGCCACAGAGACGTCTCAGAGCAACTGCAACCTGACACAGCCCGCACAAACCCGGTGGCACCACCACCCACCCATCTTCCAAATCTCAGCCAAAGCCCTGACCCGCAGCTGCTCAGGCCAAAGACTGGGGGGCCAGCCTCGATTCCGCACGCCTTGGCCCGGGGCCCCATATCTCTTCAAGCTCTGTTTCCATCGTCACATCTCCTTTTTTCTCATTCTGATCTTCCTGCCTTCATCTTCTTAAGGATGCTGTGATTGTACTGGGTCTATCCACATAATCCAGGATAACCTCCCTATCTCAAGATCCTTAACTTGACCCTATCTGCTACAAGTCCTCTGCCGTGGAAGGTGGCTAGGGAGGGGGGACACGGACATCTTTGAGGAGCCACCACTCAGCCTACCACCCTGACCTGGTCACCTCTCTGAAGCCCCACATTGCTCATTTCTCTCTGACCCAAAGGCCTTCTCTTTTGTTTCTTCAGACAAATGAACCATTTCTTCTACCTCGGGGCCTTTGCACTTGCTGGTCCTTCTGCCAGGGATTCCCTCCTTTCCCCTGGTATTCCAAGGGCTGACACGCCAATGGTGGCCCAGTAGTCATTTCTTTTGAGAGGCCCTCCCTGGCCTTGGGAGTCTCAGCCAGCTGCCCTCTCGCCCTCTGCTGTGCCCCTCAGCACAGTTCCCTGAGGGCCTCTGACCAGCAGCTGACGCTTTTCCTCATGTCCTTCCTTTCCTGGGATTCCCACGACAATGCGCACTCCCCAAGGACATGTCCTGTCTGTCCTGCTCACTGCTGCAACTAACGCCGAGCACACCGTAGAGGCTCCATTCACGTTCGCTCAGGGCTTGGCCTCAGGACTTAGTCCTGCCCAGGGGCCTGAGAATTCTCTCTTCCCCTTTCTCAGTTTCACTTCTGTTTGTTTCACTTTTTTATTTTTTAAAACTTTTTGGTATATATTGGAGTATGGCTGGTTAACAGTGTTGTGATAGTTTCAGGTGGACAGCAGAGCGACTCAGCCATACGTACACATGTATTCATTTTCCCCCAAACTCCCCTCCCATCCAGGCTGCCACATAGCACTGAACAGAGTTCCCTGTGCTACACGGTAGGGCCTTGTTGGTAACCCATCTTATTTATTGTTGGTTTTATGCATTTATTTAGGCTGTGCTGGGTCCTTGTCGCTGCCCAGGCTTTTCTCCAGCTGCAGAGCACAGGCTTCTCACTGCGGCGGCTCCTCCTGTTGCTGACCACGGGCCCTGGGCCGCCGGGCTTCAGCGGTTCTGGTGCCTGGGCTCTGGAGCGCAGGCTCAATAGTTGTGGCGCATGGGCTTAGCTGCTCCGCGGCCCGTGGGATCCTCCCAGATCAGGGATTGAACCAGTGTCTCCTGCCTGGCAGGCTGATTCTTTACCACTGAGCCACCAGGAGGACCCGGTCATCCACTTTAAACACAGCAATGTGTGTACGTCAATCCCAAACTCCCTAACTATCCCTTCCCCCCACCCTTTCCTACTTTTTCATTCTTGAGTCACTTCTCACTTGAGGAACACAGAAAGCAGCAAGACATGCAGGTCATTTCCAGGCAAAGAAGGAAATGACCTTCCGGGCCTGAACCCCGTGAGCCTGGCCAGGGGTCACAGCTGTGCTGCCTCTGAGTTAGGACGGCTTCCTGGCAGGACTCTCAGCTCCCCAGTGCCTTTGTTCACTGCTTTCCTCCTGCCTGAAGCAGCTGCCTTTTTCACAGCCCACCTTGAAGGGCATCGGGTCCCTTTTGGTCCATCGGGTCCCTTTTGGTTCAACCGCCTCATTCAGGACTGAGGAAATGGACCCAAAAGCCTTCCCAGGCACACGGCACTTGCCCTCCAGGCACTGTCCCACCCCAACCCTGCAAGCCCTCTTCCTTCCGGGCCGGCAGCAGGGGCCACAGGGATGCTGGGTGCTAAGATCAGCAGGCCCAGGACCCAGTCTACAGACACCCTCGGCCCTCACTGAGGACAGCCTGGCGCCACCGTCTCAGAGAAAATGTTACTAGAGTTTAGAAACTTCCTGTGCTGTGCAGAATCCAGTCCCTCCCTCCAGCCAGGGCGGTGGACGGTCAGGGTGGCAGCCTCCCACCCAGCACCCAGTGGGCCCCTCCTTCTCTCCAGATGGGAGCCTTGGTTCTCCCACACAGCACCCCTCTTCCTCTGAACCCTCCCAGGAGCCACAGGTCAGTGACATGGGGCCCAGCATGGGTATAGGCTGGGGCCCAGCATGGGTATAGGCTAAGGGGTCAGGGCTGAGAGGGCACAGTGACACCCCCCGTGGGGCAGTGAGAAAATCCCCCTTCTTTCTGGAACTCAGAGTGAAGCCAGGCCCTCTCTCTGCATGACCCCAGATTCCCCATCCAGGGTAATCCCACACCCCAAGGGTTGCCTTCAATGGGATCTTGTGCTTAAAAGGACCTCGTGCTGGGTTTCATGTTCTTCTGTCTCCATCCTGCGATTCTTAATAACTTTTGTAAAAAGGATCCCATGTTTCCACTGTGTACTGGACCCCACACACTATGAAGCTGGTCCTGTGAGCCCAGCCTCTCAACACTCCCACCCCACCCCACCCCTGCTCTCGTGACAGCTCCTAAGCTGATCACCAACTGTGAGCTCGGGGTCCGGTGAGGGCCTGGCCCTCTGGGTTAAGACAGCCAGCTTTCTTAAGAGCCTTCTGAAGACAGCATCAAAGCAGCGCTGCTACAGGGGTTCTTGGGTCAGCCAGGGGGCATATTTGCTCAGACAAGCCTTTAAATCCCACCCCACAGCAGGTGCTAGGACAAGAGAGGGCAGAAAAGAAAGAGCAGAAACTTTGGGGCCAGGCCAATTCAGTTTGAGTTTGACTCTGCAGCTTAGAGTCTGGGTGAGCTGGGAAATGTTACTAAACCTCTCTTTTCCTCAGCTCATCTCTAAAGTGGGGGCTACACACACCCACCTCCAGAGTTATTGGGAGGATTAAGTGAGATAACACATATAAAGTTGATATTTATCATTCTGGTGACATTTTTGTTTTTTTACAACATTTATTGATAAATGTCGGCTGTTGAGGTCAGACCACGGTGCTCTAGCCTCAGTCCCACCATTTGCTCCAGCATGAACGTCACATGCCTGTGCCTCAGGTTTCCCACATGTAAAGCGAGGATAAGCTGGGCGTCCCCTGCACACACAAGGCTCCGGGAGCTCTTGCTCACGTCAGCATCACCCTCTCCTCCAGCAAATCTCTCCTACAGCTCTCCTTTGGGCTCCCCGTCACCCTTGCTTGCTTCCCCGCCACCACATGCAAACCTTAAGAAGGAACTGTTTCCATGTCCTTCGTCCCCTCTTGGACTGGGAGCTCTGTGGGGGCAGGAACAGGCCCTGGTTCTGCCGGGTTGAGCAGAGAGTGGAGGACAAAGGGTTAAATGGGTCAGTGCTGCCTGGCCTGATGGTATGTTCCCTCTTCCCTCAGATCCTGGCCTCCCTCCTGGGAAGATGCAGGCACTCGTGATGCTGCTGGCCGCAGGGGGCCTGACCTGCTACCTGGGCCTGCTGGCAGCAGCTGCAGCGGCCACCAACCCTGGCCGACCCAACGCCCCTGGCTCGCTGCCCGCTCACCAGCGCCAGAAGAGAGACTGGATCTGGAATCAGATGCACATCGACGAAGAGAGAAATGACTCATTCCCTCAGATCCTGGCCTCCCTCCTGGGAAGATGCAGGCACTCGTGATGCTGCTGGCCGCAGGGGGCCTGACCTGCTACCTGGGCCTGCTGGCAGCAGCTGCAGCGGCCACCAACCCTGGCCGACCCAACGCCCCTGGCTCGCTGCCCGCTCACCAGCGCCAGAAGAGAGACTGGATCTGGAATCAGATGCACATCGACGAAGAGAGAAATGACTCACTGCCCCATTACGTGGGCAAGGTAAGCCTCAGGCCCTGGAGCAAGAGAGGGCTCAGTGGCAGGCGGCCCACGGCATTGGTGGTGATGGGCAAGACTCTGATGGGGGCGGTGGGGTAGCTGCGGGGTTAGAGGTGATGACTGTGAGGGTGATGGTCCCAGTGGGAGAGACGGTGGAGGTGATGGTGGCGGTGACTAGGAGAAAGCACAAGGAGAGAGGGGTGGGGTGCTGACTGGGAGGGGAAGCTGGTGGGGGCGACGGTGACAATCGTGGAGGTGACAGTGCTGGTGGAAGTAATGCTGCGCACAAGAGTGCGTTTTTCTCCCAGACTTTGCCCTGTGGCCTGAGTATCACTGGCAGAAGGACCACCCCATGCACAGTTAAGGAGGCCAGTGCAGTCTGAGGGTTCAGGGCTTAGGGTGGGACCAGTCAGTTCAGTTCAGTTCAGTCGCTCAGTCCGACTCTTTGTGACCCCATGAATCGCAGCACGCCAGGCCTCCCTGTCCATCACCAACTCCCGGAGTTCACTCAGACTCACGTCCATCGAGGTGGTGATGCCATCCAGCCATCTCATCCTCGGTCGGCCCCTTCTCCTCCTGCCCCCAATCCCTCCCAGCATCAGAGTCTTTTCCAGTGAGTCAACTCTTCGCAGGAGGTGGCCAAAGTATTGAAATTTCAGCTTTAGCATCATTCCTTCCAAAGAACACCCTGGACTGATCTCCTTTAGGATGGACTGGTTGGATCTCCTTGCAGTCCATGGGACTCTAAAGAGTCTTCTCCAACACCACAGTTCAAAAGCATCAATTCTTTGGCGCTCAGCCTTCTTCACAGTCCAACTGTCACATCCATACATGACCACTGGAAAAACCATAGCCTTGACTAGATGGACCTTTGTTGGCAAAGTAATGTCTCTGCTTTTGAATATGCTGTCTAGGTTGGTCATAACTTTCCTTTCAAGGAGTAAGCGTCTTTTAATTTCATGGCTGTAATCACCATCTGCAGTGATTTTGGGGCCCCCCAAAATAAAGTCTGACACTGTTTCCCCATCTATTTCCCACGAAGTGAAGGCTGCTTTAAATCTGCCCATCTGAGAGGTCTTCAGGACCTGAGCAGATGTCTACAGAATTGTGCTGGTAACAAAGCTCATCATCCAGGCCACAGTTTGCCATCTCTAGTCAAGGCCTTTGGACTTCCTCAAAAACCCCTTTCTCTCAGACCACCCACTCAACCAGATTCTAAGATAGCCATAACAAGGTGCCTGACCCAAGCCTGCCCTCCAGGGCAGTGTCTATGACTCTAACCCTCACTTCATCCCTTTGCAAACACGTCATCCTCAGTCATCTTCCTAGGGTTTGGAGCTACACTGAGTGACTAATGAACGATCTTTCTGTGTCAAAGGACTGCTGATGTCAAAACCACTCTATTGAAAGGAGAGGCTCTAGTGGTGGAATTTCACACATGACAACAGGAAGATGGGTTAGGCATTCCAAGAGTTTTCACTGAGGAGAAAAACTCCATTCAAGTGCTTTAAAATCTTGTCATGTCAATTTCCTGGAAGCTAAGCAGGGTCAGCTAAAGAAAGAGCACTGCCCTGGTGAGAGAAGGGGTGGTCCCAAGCACAGACTGGGCTCTAGAGGATAACTGGGGGCAAAGAGAGACGTGGTCCTCACTATCACGAGCTTGTGATCTCAACCAGGGGTTGGCCACAGGTCAACCAACAAAGTTAGGACCCTCCTTCACACCCCACTCAAAATGATTTATTACAGACTTAACTATAAGACATGACACCATAAAACTCCGAGAAGAGAACATAGGCAAAACATTCTCTGACACAAAGCACAGCAATGTTTTCTTAGGTCAGTCTCCCAGGGCAAAAGAAATCAAAGCAAAAATAAACAAAAGGGACCTAGTCAAACTTACAAGCTTTTGCACAGCAAAGGAAACCATAAATAAACAAAAAGACAACATATAGACTGGGAGAAAATATCTGCAAAAGATGTGACAGACAGGGGCTTAATTTCCCAAATACATAAACAGCTCATATAACGTAATATTAAAAAAAAAAAAAAAAGCCCATCAAAAAACAGGCAGATGACCGAAGTAGACACTTCTCCAAAGAAGACATACAGATAGCCAACAGGCATATGAAAAGATACTCAGCATCGCTTATTATTAGAGAAATACAAATCAAAACTGCAATGAGGTACCACCTCACACCAGTCGGAATAGTCATCAGCAAAAAGTCTACAAACAATAAATGCTGGAGATGGTGTGGTGAAAAGGGAACCTTCCTATACTGTTGCTGGGAACGTAAAATGGTGCAACCAGTATGGAGAACAGCATGGAGGTTCCCCGAAAAGCTCAAAACAGAGTTACTATATGAGCCGACAATCCCACTTTGGGGCATATATCCAGAAAATATGACAACTCTATTTCAAAAAGATACATCCAGCCCAAAGTTCACAGCAGCACTGTTTACAATAGCCAAGACATGGAAGCAACCTAACTGTCCATCAACGGATGGATAAAGAAGATGTGGAGATATGCATATAGAGAGGTGTGTGTGTGTGTGTGTGTGTGCCATACAAAGAATGAAACACTGCCATCTGCAGCAACATGGATGGACCCAGAGGTGAGCAGTAAGTGAAGTCAGAGTAAGACAAATATCATATGATATCTCTTATATGTTAAACCTAAAAACATGATATAAATGAACTTAATTACAAAACAGAAACAAACTTATGATTACCAAAGGGGAAAGAGGGAAGGAATAAGTTAGGAGTTTGGGGGTGAGCAGATATAAGCTATCATATATAAAACAGACAAACAAAAACGTCCTACTGTATAGCACAAGGAACTATATTCAGTAGTTTGTAATAACCTATAATGGAAAAGAATTCCAACAAGCGTATGTGTGTGTATACATATATATGTGTGTGTGTCACTCTGCTGTACACTAGAAACTAACACGACATTGTAAACAGCTATATTTCAATTAAACAAATACATGCATAAATAGGGGCTGAGAGAACTGCCCCACCACACGGTTTTGAAAGTGAAGGTGTGGTTGCCTTCATGCTACAATGGCAGATTTGAGTAACTGTCCAAAGAGCATATAACCCACAAAGTCAAAAATTTTTACTATCTGGCCCTTCACAGGAACAGTTTGCCCACCCTGGTCTAGAAGGGCAGCATGTATTAGACAAAGAACCCCACACATGGCAGATAGGGGCTCCCCATGATTATACAGAAACAGGCCAGAAAGGATCCTTAAATGGGGGAGGGTTCAGTCTGGCCCTGGTACCAGAAACGCCACTGAAGGTGGCAGTGGGGGCCAGCTGGGGAATCTCCACTCACAGCCCTGCCCAAGGCCAGCTCCCTGGGCCCAGGCCTCCTCTGGCCACAAAGAATGGCTGGGAAATTTAGATCTTTCAGTCTGCCTTCAGAGGGGAAGAACCTTGCCACAGGATCACACAGGGAAACCAGAAGAGCCCCAGGAAAGTGTAGGGCTCCTGACTCCCCACACTAGAGGAAAATGTCGTCAGACCACCTGTTCCTCCGCAGTGGGATGACTGGGCCATAAGTCAACTTCCAAAGAGAATGGCTGCCCCCAAGGAATACCACTGAGCTGAGTCAGGGACAGTCAGCAGAAAGCGGGGCTACAAGCAGCCCTAACAGACTCTGAACAGCTCGCCTGAGATTCTTTGCCCAGCAGGAAGAGCGTCAGGCCTGCTAGTCACTTGCCACCAGCATGCACTTGGCACCTGGCATGAGGCAGGGCGCAGGGAGGGAGCCCCATGCAATCCCCACTCTGAGAAGCACCAAGGCTGCCTGGAAAAGGCAAGGACAGGGCTCCATGGCTCACCTCCTCACTCCAAAGACGTCATCTGAAGGAAGGAAGTCCCTGTTTATCAAGATCAGAGCCACAGAGCCTTTGTTTACAGAGCTGTTTGCTGGACAATGGGAATGAGACCCGAGCAGCCTTCTGAATCCACAAATATGGGTCGGCATAGCTTTTGGCATTGAGATGTTATATCCAAACATAAGGATAATTTTAAAAAGGGGAGAACCCCCCCAAAACCTATAACCTCAGTCTGTTTAACCATGAGCAAAACAGACTCTAGTAGGGGGGCATCTGACAAAACACCCAAGCAGCAGTCCTCAGAACTCTCAAGGTCATCAAAAACAAGGAGGGTATCATAGAGAAAATAAGCTTTTGTTACCAAAGAGGAAAGCGGGGTAGGTGTGGGGGAGACTACTTAGGAGTTTGGAATTAATATCTACACACCAATATATATAAAACAGGTAAACAACAGAGACCTACTAGATAGCAACAGGGAGCCATACTCAACCTCTTGTAAAAAACCTACAGTGGTTTGAAAATAATCTGAAATAATCTGAAAAAGAACATGTATGTATGTATAACTGAATCACTTTGCTGTACACTTGAAACTAACACAACATTGTAAATTAACTATGCTTCAATTAAAAAAAAAATAAAAGGACAGTCTGAGAAACTATCCCAGCCTAGAGGAATTTAAAGAAACATAACAACCATTAACAGATGTGATGTGGTATCCTAGGTGGGATCGTAGAACAGAAAAGCATGCTAGGTAAAAGCTAAGGAAATCTGCACAAACTACAGGCTTTAGTTAATATATAAATATTGGTCCATTAATTACAACAAACGTACCATACTAATGTAATTTGTTAACAACAGGGAAACTGGGAGCAGGACGGATGGGAACTCTCTGTACTATCATCTCAGTTTTTCTATAAATCTAGAACTGTTCTAATATATAAAGTCTACCTAAGAGAAGTTGGAGGGAAGGAAAACAGAAACTTACCTTCACAGGATATCTTTTTTAACGCTATTGATTTGATAATATTGAGAAATTTTTACCAAAGTTGTTTAAGTATGAGTCAGATACAACTGTCAACTGAAAAAAAAAAAAAAAAGCACAATCTAAAAGTTGAGAGTCCTGTTTTATTTGGTAGACATTCTGAGGAATGCAAGCTTGGGAGACAGTACTCTCGCGTCCCTCTAAGGGACGTCTGCAAAGAGGCAAGATGGGGAGCCAGGATATGCAGGAGCTTTTGCAACAAAGATCAGGTGGTCGGAACTTCAAAAGATTACTGTCAATTAAAGAAAAACAGACATCTCAAAGGACTTAGCCCTTTTTCTGTGTATGAGAAGATGCCAAGGTCAGGGTTCACTGAAATCATTCCTTTGATGCACAGCTCAGCTCTCTGGGGTCAGTATCCTGTGCTTTCTCATCCTGAGTCCCCTTGGGTGTACCATCTGCTGGGAGGCGGGGCGGGGGGAGCTGTAATATGATGGCTTGATGGCTGTAACATCGCTTGTTTACTAATATGGCAGCCAACATTTTTTCCATTGCCACAATCTTAAGATTCCAATGACTATCCAAGCAGACTCACGCTCCCCTGGCTACCTTTCCCTACCTGGGTCCTAATGCACCCACGCAGCCAGGTTTGGGACGACCATCCTATCCTAACCTGGAGTAACTCACAGGGCCCACACTGTCCCTCCTTGATGCCCTCTGTCCCTTGCCCAGGCCACGGGCTCCAGAGCAGGCGCACCACTTCCTGCCTCCAGTCCACCCACTCATCACGTGTCCTGGCTGCTGGGTTTGGGGCCTCCCCATGAACCACTTGCCCCCTGCACACTGTGCTCTAAGATGTTTTACCACCTCTCGCGACAGCCCTTCTCCAAGGGGAGGAGCCTCTCTCCCAGGTCCCCCTTCCTCACCTCTGAGACTCTTCTCCAAAAGTCCTGTCGTCCAGCTTCTCAGTCCACCACCCTAATGCTGCTCTCCCCAAGGGCTCTGCTGACTGCATCGTTGCTAAGCCTAAGGATGCTCTCCAGATGGCATGGAACTTGACCATGCCCATCTTCATGCCACCTCTTCTGTCCTGAGACCCCTCTCTCTCTCCGGTCCTCCACCAGCCTTTCTGATGTGACACCTTCACTCAAGGCTCTCATTCCAACTGACTCCTAAGTGCTGCCCATCCTCAAAACCCTCCTCTGCAGCTTCAAATCAGGCTCTGAGAGCAAGAGCACAGTCTGCACTATCTCTGTGTTCCCAGGCTGGCACTTTGTAGGGATTTGATGATTTTGTTTTATTTTATTAAATTGAACTTTGTTTTTTGAACATCCTAACCATCCATTAGAGAAGCACTCAACAGGTATGAAATGTCATTTGTTTATGCTCCTAAGAATTTCTGTTTCTAAGATTCTATAAATGAAATGTTCAACAGTTCTAACCTTCTAATATCCTTTAACATATGGCTCTAGCATGAGTAACAACTAGCATTTATTGACAGCCTGAGCAAATTCTTTTACACACATTATTTGCCAAACCTTATTCCTAAGGACACTAACAACACGTGTTACAAAGGAAAAGGATTCGGTGGTCTAATGAGTATGGGAAATCCTGAGTTAAACAAAGCTTGCTGGAGTTCTTTTCTGCAGGACTAAATACTGAAAATATCCAAGAGGAGAACTTTTTTTTTTTTTTCCCCAAGAAGAGAACATCTTACGTATCGCTCCAGATCTAAAGGGCTGGGGCCCAGTGATGTGCTGATAAACAGTTGACAACTGGCTTTTGAAGGGAAAAGACCCTGTTTATAGCCTTTGCCAATTTCCTTGGTGTAAATACTTTCCCCATATCTGTTTCAAGCTACCAGCTTGAAGGCAGAGTGGGAAAGAGATATGCATCAACACACCATTAGCCAGGCTTTCCATGATTAGACAGGACCAACATAAAAACTCAAGAACATAGTGAAATGTAGTAAAATTATTAGGAAGCAATAAATTTTGAGGTCATTACCTCCATTTTTAATACAATTCATTTAACTGTACGCTTATATAAGTGATTTTCAACAATCCCATACACTCACACAGGCACACACAGCCAGCACTTGCCGTCTCCAGCTCACGGTGCCTCTCCTCCTACAGATTAAATCGAGTGTGAACCGCAAGAACACCGAGTACCAGCTCAGAGGAGAGTCTGCCGGCAAGGTCTTCCGGGTCGACAAGAACACAGGCGATGTGTATGCCTTAGAGAGGCTGGACAGGGAGAAGATCTCCGAGTACCACCTCACTGCCCTCGTGGTGGACAAGGACACCAAGAAGAACCTGGAGTCTCCTTCTAGCTTCACCATCAAAGTTCACGATGTCAACGATAACTGGCCTGTGTTCACCCACCGGGTGTTCAACGCCTCCGTGCCCGAGATGTCTGGGATAGGTGTGTGCCTGGTCTGTCCCTCTCCCTCTCCCCTCACACATCCCTGACCCAGAGGCACCTCTCCCATCAGCAGCTGCACTGCCTGGAGCAGGATTCAGTGAGGTCCAAGCAGCGATGGGGATGCATGTAGCGCCACTTGCTGTGACTTGAAAGGAACTCTGGTCCCTAAAGACTAAACTCTAACCTGGTCCCAGACAGAGCCCTGATGGTCTCTCTCACACAGACACACACACCACACACATACCACACACACACACACACACCACACACACACCACACACACACACACACCCATACATACACCACACACACACACACCACACACACACACACAACCATACATACACCACACACACACACACCACACACATACCACACACATACCACACACACACACACACCACACATACCACACACACCACACATACCACATACCACACACACACACACCCCACAGACACCACACACACACACACACCACACGCACACCCCCCATACACACACACCACACACCACACACACACACCACACACCACACACCCATACACACACACCACCCCCCACACACACACCACCCCCCACACACACACCATACACACACAGACACCCCACTGTCTCTTATACACATCTAGATGTGTATAAGAGACAGCCCCACCCCATACACCCCACCCCCCACACACACACACCACACATACCCACACACACACCCTGTTACTCTTTGAACCCAGCCCCACCCACTGCTCTGACTCTCAGGGCTGGCATGCCGAGAGCATAGACTTCACACGTGAAGGAGGCCAACTCTGCCACCAAGATAAGGGGTCACCTTTAGGATCCATGCAGGAGTTGCGGGGGGAGCGGTGGAGAGGGACACACCTCATCCCCAGGTATGTCACCAGCCTGGACCCTAGGCCCCCAGAGGAGACTATTTCTTCCTCAGTTCTACTCCCAGCCTCCAGGGGATGCAAGAAAAGAGCTCCCATCCCCACCCCTTTGTCCAGGCTCTCTGGTCGGGGCTCAAGACCAGACCTTCTTGGTAAGCCTGGGGAGCCTGGAGTTCACGCGGAAAGAGAGGTGACACCCAGTCTTTTGGGACCCTTCCTATTCTCTTGTTCTCATGCGTCCAGGAGCAAAAACAGAGCAGCTCTTCCTCTGTTTCTCTCATGACCGCAGACACACACCCCGTCCCTCATCTCCCCCACAAACGGAAGCCAGCGTTCTCTGCACCCTTCATGCTTGACTGGCTGGGCCTCCGCCAGTGTCAGCACCTCAGCGCCAGGCAGGCTCCTCGGAAAACGGGACCCGGGAGAGGGAGTTCAGGCGACAGCCTGAGCCCCATCTGCCCTCACCTGGGAACGGGGCGAGGGGCTGGCAGTCACAGGCAGTAACCCTGGATTCTCTCCCGGCAGGGACCTCGGTCATCCAGGTAACAGCAGTGGACGCAGATGACCCCACGGTAGCAGACCACGCTTCTGTCGTGTACCAGCTCACAAAGGGAAAAGAAAATTTCGACATCCGTGGTCCTGGTCCGTGTGACTAACCCCCCTGGGCAGCACTGGCTTGGAGGGGGTGGAGGTGCAGGCACAGAGGGCAGCCCAGTCTGACAGGGTCACCAACCACTGACTCGCACTGTCCCGTGGAGGCGGTCGGTACCACGCGTCAGGACAAGGCGGCTGGTGAGGGCAGGAGGAGGCACACAGGCACCCAGGACGTGAACTCAAGGGGGCTGGGCAGGGCAGGAGGAGGCAGACAGGTGCCCAGGACGTGAACTCAAGTCCAGGGGACAAAAACCCACCCAAGCAGTGACACGAGAGGCAGACAAGAAGGCTGGTTAGCAGCTCTGGCTATGGAACCACACAGATCTGGGTTCCAACCCCATCTCTGCTGCTCACCACTTCTAAAGACCTTGGGCAAATCAACCAACCTCTGAGCACTGGCGAGTCCTCATGGTGAAAATAGGGAAGGTTATATGCACGCACCCCATACAGGAGCTGTGAAGCCTGAATTAGATGACATATAAAGAGCATGTGGCTTACTGTCATTAGACATCACAGGTGACCTAAAAAACTGTAAGGACTGAGTCTTTTGAGAAAGACAGAAGGCCAAGTGGTCAGGCCTGGGGCACGCCACCACTCAGAACAATGGCAAATACACAACCTATGCTGCACTGAGGCATAGCCCATCACAGCACTTTGCTCACTCGGAGCCTAGATGTGGCCTCAGGCTCTTCCTCGGCCCATAGTGGACAAAAGTGTTTGTGTGGCTTTGGCCTAACAGTGCAGGGAGTGGAGACGGGTGGTGGATCTCCCCTGGCTCTTGGCCCTGGCTGCACAGGGAAGTCACCCAGGAGCTCTGAAGTCACGGCTCTCTGGGTAGCGTCTGAGCACCCATATTTTTTAAAAGTTCCTCAGGTGACATGGTTGCTGACAGGACACATTTTGCAGGGCTCATTGTCACCATGAACAAACACCTGGACCGAGAGACGCAGGACAAGTACGAGGTGGTGGTGGAAGCAGAAGACGCCCAGGGCCGCCGGGGGGAGTCAGGCACAGCCACCGTGTTCATCACTCTGCAGGACGTCAACGACAACTTCCCCATCTTCACCCAGAGTGAGCCCCTCTCCCGGGGCCCTGGTGGGGGCGGTGCTCTCAGGGAGCAGCCTGGCATCCCTCTACCTCTCCCTCCACCCCAGAGTGAGCCTACATCAGAGATGGCTTCCCGGTGGTCCCTGTCTCTGCACACACTCCCAAGGCTGCACACCTGGCCTGCCAGGGCGCCCTCTTGGGCCAGCAGCAGATCACACTCTCTGTTGTGTCCCACATGCCCAGAGCCCACTGCCAGACAGGACCAGTTTCACCCAGTTCCCATGAGCTCGGGAAAACCCACGAGCTGGGGAGCCAGGTTTCGGCAGAGCGCCAGAGCCAGGGCTGGGCCCTGACCTACCCACAGACTGTTTCTCCCCACAGGAAAATGTCCAACAAGAGTTCTTCACATACGTTGGGTGGGCTGGGGAAGAAGGTCAGATAGGCTCATCACCTGCACCTCCAAGGCTGATGTCACTCAGAGGCTCAGCCACTGCAAGGACAGGCCAGTGTACCCTGAAATGACCTCACTGTGTGTGGTGAAAGCTCCTCAAAGGCAGGGCTTCTCTCTCTTGGCAGTTGACTGATCCCCTAGCAAAGTGCCTGACATACAGGGGGTGCTTAATAACTACTTGTCAGATGGATGAAGGGATGAAAGGATGGATAGAGTGGAACCTCTGTGCCTTGAGACCCAAAATTCCAGAAGAATTACTACTACTGCTGCTGCTACTTTACTGTGCCTGTTGCTTGTATCAAAATATACTGGGATAGTATATGCGACAATTACCTTGTCTATCTCATTAACCCAATGCCCTTTGGGGCACTCCTTCTGCATCAGCCAGGTACACATTTTCTGTGCCAGAAGACATCCGTGTGGGCAGCCCCCTGGGCTCTCTGTTTGTTGAGGACCCAGACGAGCCCCAAAACCGGAAGACCAAGTACAGCTTCGTGCAGGGCGAGTACAGGGACACCTTCACCATCGAGACGGACCCCACCCACAACGAGGGCATCATCAAGCCCATAAAGGTTTGCAGGCCTGCAGCAGTGGCATCAGATGGGGGGTTGGGGGCTCCTGGCATGCTCAGGACTCAGCCAGGGGCTGCTCCTGGGTCAGAGGCCACCAAAGGTCCACGTTTGGGCCAGTGTGGAGCAGGCCATGTGCTCGTGGATCCTGTGACCCTGGAGCTGGGACGTGGAGCCACCCTCAGTCCCTTGGGCTAGGCTACCCCAGAACCAGACCTTGAAACAAGGACTTAGGTATATACAGCTCATTTGGGGGGTAATCTCAGGAAGCCCCCAGCAGCAGTGAGATGTGAAAGGGAGGAGAGTGAAGACAGGCTCCTTAGTGAGCAGGTGATCACTGTGGGTGAGTGGGATATGGTCCCACTGGGGACATGTGGGCAACTATGTGGAATATGCTTCTGAGTCGCAGCAGCTGTGGGCTGCCTGAGGGCTACTGGGGGCTCACTTCCTGGCACTTTCTGATCTGCCCTGGGCGCTGGCGAGGAGAGCCCTGGTAGATTACAGGTGCTTGCAGCCAAAAGCTGTCAGTGTGTAAGGGCACAGTGAACACCATGGGGATGGGGTGCCCGTTGGCAGTGGCTGCTGCGGAGAGAGCAGCCAAACCAGCTGAATCTAGAAGAGGAGAGAAGGTCTGCCAGGGGCACAAAGTCCCTCCAGAGTGGCCATGCCGAGGACTAGGGGGCCCAGGCCAGGGATCTCCTCCTCAGAGGGGACACTCAAACCCGTGCACCTGAGCCAGACCACTCCTCCAGCAGACCTCTCTGGAGTCCTTCTCTGATCCAGCCCTGTGCTGGGAACTGGATATATCCAGGGGAGTCGAACAGCCCCCATGGTACCAAGGCTCTCAGCCAGTAGGGAGGACACACACACATACACACACACACACACCAAAGGGGACCCAGGCAGGGAGCGAAACTACTGCCAGGAGGGGCAGGAACAGGCTCGATGAGCACATCTGGTTATGTTCGGACAGGCTCCTTGATGGGGTGAGGAGGAGTGTGGCAAGCAGGCAAGAGACTTGAGCAAAGGCACACAGAAAAGGCAGGCTTTGAGGAGCTGTGGGAAGAACCACTAGTCTGTGCTCCCCTTATAGCAAGAGTATGGCTGATCTGCTTGGTGTCCCCAGTACTCAGAATAGAGCCAAGGTCAGGACGAAGCTGAAGACAGCCAGCCCACAGGCCCCTCATCTGCGCAACAGGTGTCGTCCCAGCGCTACTGTGCAGGGCCTGGTTCAGAGCAGGAGCTCACCACACTTTCCTCCCACAGCCCCTGGACTATGAACGCATCCCACAATACAGCTTCACCATCGAGGCCACAGACCCCACCATTGACCTCCGCTACCTGGGCAGCACCTCCCCCAAGAACATCGCCCGTGTCATTATCAACATCACAGACGTGGACGAGCCCCCCATCTTCCAGCAGCCTTTCTACCACTTCCAGCTGCAGGAGAACCAGAAGAAGCCTCTGATTGGCTCGGTGCTGGCCAAGGACCCTGACGCTGCTCAGCGGGACATCAGGTAAGGGGGTGGAGGTTGTGAGGACGGGGATGATCATGGCCACACCCTGGCACCGAGGTTCTTACATCAGCTGGGCTGAGCCCAGGATGCCAAGGGGGATTGGCTGCTCCCAGCATGGATATTGGGCTTGGGCAGGGGCAGGACAAGAAGCCAGAGCTCTTCCACTAACCCACATGGCCAGGTAGAATCTTGTCCTGCCCAGGTACCCACCTAGCACGGTCCTGGCCATTACAGCTGCCCACTGTCTGCTCTACCTTGAAGGGGAGGTACAGGTTCCCACAGGTCCCATCTAGGGAGATCTGATGGTCAACAGGACAACCAACTTGACATATGTGGAATCCCTTCACTAAATATGTTTAATTCATGTGTCTTCCCAAAACCACAAAAGGGAAAAGTTTATTCCACACTCTCAAACAACACAAAGACCTACAAAGAAAGTGTCAGTAACCCTGACTTCCAGACAGCTCATGTTCATGGTATGCTGTGATCCTACCACGCCTTTCTTCGTGACCACACAGACACCTACAGACATTTATGGTGGATTTGTCATTTCCTTCAGGGCTCTGATGGTTTTAAATTTTTTCTGGATCATAGTGTGCCCATTTCAGCTTCCCTAGTTTCTCAGGGGTAAAGAATCCACCTCCTAATGCAGGAAACGGAAGTTCAGTCCCTGGGTTGGGAAGAGCCCCTCGAGAAGGAAACAGCAGCCCACTCCAGTATTCTTGCCTGGGGAATCCCATGGACAGAGGAGTGTGGTGGGCTATAGTCCATAGTGCCGAGAGTTGGATGCGAATTAGCAACCAAACAACAATTATGGCCATTCCATCACTACTTGCTCCTCCATCTCAACTAGGCACCTCCACCCTCTGTGACAAGAGATGTAGCTCCAGCCCATACTTTCTGGGCCACATAACATTTGAGAGTATGAAGTTCACGCAGTCTCGTCTTATTCCAGAGCTGGGAGCCAACTGTGCCGGCAGCATTAATCAAAAGAGTCGTCATTTGCTACCTTTGTTACAGACTGAGTTCCTGTATATCCCTGAATCTATTTTTGAATCCTTTGTTCTGTAGCAAAGCCATTCTGTTTTACTGTAGCAGCTTTATACTAAAACTTGGTATGTATAAGGCAAGTCCCTCCCCCAAGTATTTTTTCACTTTATATAACTTCAATGCATTCTCAAACATCCGTTCTTTCTTGTGAACCATAAAACTCTTGAGTTTTATAAAAACCATTAGAATTCTAATGTTTTTGCCTATCAGTTTGGGGAGCGTTAACGCTCTAAGGACAAATGTGTCCCTCCTTTTTTACCACATCTCATATAAGTTTGGGGATGACTGTTTTCATAGCCATTCTATTTTAAATAGTCTAATCATCATTTTTATTTCTTCACTGATCCAACGGTTTATTTAAGAGACTTCTCTTTTCATTTACAAGTGGTAGGGCGTTTTTTGGTTTTAACACGTTCTGTGGTGTAACACGACTGTCCTTTTGTCCATTTTCCTCTGTAATATCTAAGCTTTTCCTTTATGTATTTTAAATTTTTCTATTCGGTTAACAACGGTTTATAATTATTTTACCTTCATTATGACTTGTCTCTTTCATCCTTATGACATTGCTCAGTTTGTCCTGCTTAAATATTCTGTCCTCCACTCCATGCGGCCTGATGTAAGGTTGGTCAGTCCCGCTTTCATGTCACTGATGTTCGCCTGAAATGTTCCGACCTTTGCTCTTTTCATAGATGATTTTCTTCACTTACTTGGCTGTGCTGCATTTCGCTGCTGCACAGGCTGTTCTCTAGCTGTGGCAAGCAGGGGCTCCTCTCGAGCTGCTGTGTGTGGGCCTCCCAGTGCAGCGGTTTCCTCACTGTGGGCAGAGCGCAAGCCCTAGGGCTTGAGGGCTTCAGCAGTCACAGTTCCTGGGCTCTAGAGCGCAGGCTCAGAGTCGTGGCACACGGGCTCAGCTGCTGGCAGCATGTGGGATCCTCCCAGACCAGGGATCAAACCCATGTCTCTTACACTGGCAGGCAGATTCCTTCCCACTGAGCCATCAAGCCCCAATCTTTACTTTTAATATTTCTAGGTCACTCGGCATTTACGCTGTCTCCTGAAACTGGAATGCAGATGGCTTTGCTTTTCAATCAAAACTGAGAGGTGTCATGTTTAATCTATTTACATTTTTCATCATAAATGATGCTACTGCTACTGCTAAGTCGCTTCAGTCTTGTCCGACTCTGTGCGACTCCATAGACCACAGCCCACCAGGCTCCCCCGTCCCTCGGATTCTCCAGGCAAAGAACACTGGAGTGGGTTGCCATTTCCAGATGAGTTTGATCTTATTTCTTTTAGCCTGTTTTACATTGGCTATTTCTGAAAACGAATGACTTTTTTCTCTTGCCCATCTTTGTTGTAGTCTATTTTTTTCATATTTATTCTCCTAGGTATTTGGATGGAATATATGCATTTTTACTTCTGCCAGTGAAATGTATTTCTGTCTGTAAAACTTAACCTGGTTTCCTGAACCAAAATTTTCTACTTATAAATCTCTCTCTCTCATACACACACACCACCACCTCCACTGCTTTCCTATATATGATAAAGAAATCAACAATTTCCATTTAATTCCTCCCAAGCCAGATGTTTTACTTTACTTTGAGACATTTCTTAGATGAAGTGAGTTTTCACAAATAGTTTTTCAGGACCCATCTTGTGGGTGATATACTTCCTGAGTTCTTTCATATTTACAAACCAAAAATATTATCAATGTGTTCTAGCACTTAACATTGTGTGAATGTCTAGGATTAAGTCTGATTTCTCTTCCTTTATAAGGATGTATTTTTTCTGTGTGGACTCTCTTCATTTCTTTACATACCCCTGAAATTCCAATGTATCATCAGGATATAGCTAAATATTGATCTTTTTTCCACTATGCCTGATATCAATGACCTCTTTTAAAATATAAACTTGGGTCTTTCTTCAGATCAAGAAGTTTTCTTTTATTACTTCGTTTGTTATTTCTTCTGTTCTCTTTGTTCCGGAATTTTCTTTGGTATTCAGTTCAGTTGCTCAGTCGTGTCCGACTCTTTGTGACCCCATGAATCACAGCACGCCAGGCCTGCCTGTCCATCACCAACTCCCAGAGTTCACTCAGACTCATGTCCATCGAGTCCGTGATGCCATCCAGCCATCTCATCCTATGTTGTCCCCTTCTCCTCCTGCCCCCAATCCCTCCCAGCATCAGAGTCTTTTCCAGTGAGTCAACTCTTCACATGAGGTGGCCAAAGTACTGGAGTTTCAACTTCAGCATCATTCCCTCCAAAGAAATCCCAGGGCTGATCTCCTTTAGGATGGACTGGTTGGATCTCCTTGCAGTCCAAGGGACTCTCAAGAGTCTTCTCCAACACCACAGTTCAAAAGCATCAATTCTCCTTGGTATTAGAAAAAAATGTATCTGGAACATTATGTATTTTTTTCATCTCTTCTTTTCATGCCTTTTTTCTTAAGAATTTTCCATTTTTACTTCACAAATTTAATTTCTTTCCATCACTTCTTACCTCTTCTGGTTCCTTTTTTTATTTCTTCCTGGCTCTTACTCAATTGTTTTTTCATTAGCTTCAGTCTTGTCCGACTCTGTGCGACTCCATAGACCACAGCCCACCAGGCTCCCCCGTCCCTCGGATTCTCCAGGCAAAGAACACTGGAGTGGGTTGCCATTTCCAGATGAGTTTGATCTTATTTCTTTTAGCCTGTTTTACATTGGCTATTTCTGAAAACGAATGACTTTTTTCTCTTGCCCATCTTTGTTGTAGTCTATTTTTTTCATATTTATTCTCCTAGGTATTTGGATGGAATATATGCATTTTTACTTCTGCCAGTGAAATGTATTTCTGTCTGTAAAACTTAACCTGGTTTCCTGAACCAAAATTTTCTACTTATAAATCTCTCTCTCTCATACACACACACCACCACCTCCACTGCTTTCCTATATATGATAAAGAAATCAACAATTTCCATTTAATTCCTCCCAAGCCAGATGTTTTACTTTACTTTGAGACATTTCTTAGATGAAGTGAGTTTTCACAAATAGTTTTTCAGGACCCATCTTGTGGGTGATATACTTCCTGAGTTCTTTCATATTTACAAACCAAAAATATTATCAATGTGTTCTAGCACTTAACATTGTGTGAATGTCTAGGATTAAGTCTGATTTCTCTTCCTTTATAAGGATGTATTTTTTCTGTGTGGACTCTCTTCATTTCTTTACATACCCCTGAAATTCCAATGTATCATCAGGATATAGCTAAATATTGATCTTTTTTCCACTATGCCTGATATCAATGACCTCTTTTAAAATATAAACTTGGGTCTTTCTTCAGATCAAGAAGTTTTCTTTTATTACTTCGTTTGTTATTTCTTCTGTTCTCTTTGTTCCGGAATTTTCTTTGGTATTCAGTTCAGTTGCTCAGTCGTGTCCGACTCTTTGTGACCCCATGAATCACAGCACGCCAGGCCTGCCTGTCCATCACCAACTCCCAGAGTTCACTCAGACTCATGTCCATCGAGTCCGTGATGCCATCCAGCCATCTCATCCTATGTTGTCCCCTTCTCCTCCTGCCCCCAATCCCTCCCAGCATCAGAGTCTTTTCCAGTGAGTCAACTCTTCACATGAGGTGGCCAAAGTACTGGAGTTTCAACTTCAGCATCATTCCCTCCAAAGAAATCCCAGGGCTGATCTCCTTTAGGATGGACTGGTTGGATCTCCTTGCAGTCCAAGGGACTCTCAAGAGTCTTCTCCAACACCACAGTTCAAAAGCATCAATTCTCCTTGGTATTAGAAAAAAATGTATCTGGAACATTATGTATTTTTTTCATCTCTTCTTTTCATGCCTTTTTTCTTAAGAATTTTCCATTTTTACTTCACAAATTTAATTTCTTTCCATCACTTCTTACCTCTTCTGGTTCCTTTTTTTATTTCTTCCTGGCTCTTACTCAATTGTTTTTTCATTAATCACAAAATCCAATTCAAGCTGAAGTAAAGCTGGCTACAGTGCCACCTGCCTCGACTGAAGATACTGCTGATGGAGTCTCAGGGTCCACCCTCATCCCAGTGATCGCAACAGTGCCCAGATCAAAGAGATTACCTCACTACTCTGACTCTCTCTGGGTGGTCAGGTGCAATGAGCAGTGAGAGAAGGGTGGGGGATGATGCAAGGGACAGATCCTAAAGGATCTGTCTGTCCTTCTGGGCAGTCTGGACTCCGCAAAGAACAATGGAAAGCCATGAAATCCCTTGAAACTCTTTCCCCTGGACAGGTACTCCATCCGCAGGACCAGTGACAAGGGCCAGTTCTTCGGCGTAACCAAGAAAGGGGATATTTACAACGACAAAGAACTGGACAGAGAAGTGTACCCTTGGTACAACCTGACAGTAGAGGCCAAAGAGGTGGATCCTAGTGGTGAGTGGCCTCTTTTTCCAGAGGACCTGGGCTCTTCTCTTTTCCTCATTCTTTTAAAGTTGCCATAGGCTGTCATTTGAGGCCTCCAGAGGTACTACAAGCACTGCTGATGCACCACTTGGCTGGGATGTCACAGTGCCTCCATCCCCAAGTGTAGATGGACCAGCTGTATCCACGTCACCAGAGATGTGTTGGAAGGCAAAACGGCAGGCCCCAACCCCAGAATGAGTCAGAATCTCATGCACACTACAGTTTAAGAAGCACTGTTCCAAAACAGGCTGCCATATGTCCCTGTGATGGGCATCACATGAGTCACCTCTTAAACACAGAGCTTCCCAGATGCCTCTCTGAAGGTCCTAGTCCAGAGAGCCAGAAACAGCAGGAAAGGTGCACTGAACAAGTGCCGTGCGATTTTTATTATCACGGACATTTGGGAAAGGCTGCTTTGGAGACTGTCTATGTGCCAGTTAGTGGGTTGAATTCAAAATTTGAAGCACTTGCCAACTCTAAGATTGTTAAAGTCTCAGAAAGTAGGGTAACTGTTGCCAGAGGGAAAGGCAGGTGTTGGAGCTTTGCATTCTTATACTATATGAGAAAAACACAACTGCTCTCCAGGAGAAGGATCAACATTCCCCACCCTTCCCAGAGACCAACGGGGCCCAAAAAAAGGGTGACTTGGCCAAAGTCCCACTGGTAGCTACCCAGGAGGGTCCCTGCCTCCTGCAGGCAGCATGTCCCCCACATGGCAGCCAGGCCAACTTCAATAGACTTCTGAGTGTTTTCCAGATCAATCTTTGCCTCTTTCTTCCCCATCTAATCTCATTCATACAATTTTTAAATCTTATAGTAATAGCTTACTGTGCATTTTAAAATACAAAAAAGAAGAAGAAAAGCACCCCCCGCCATAACCCCACCATACAGCAATAATTACCGTCAGCAGTTTAGTGTGTTTCCTCTGGTCTTTTTCCTATCTGTCATTTTATACAAGTGAAATCATAATACCCTGAATTTTTACTTAACCTTATTCCAGAATTATTTTCTCATGGTACTAAAATGTCTTTATTAAACAGATTACAACTTTTAAAATGTAATTTACATGGGCATTGCAAACAGCCACATGGTCCATTCTTTTAAACTGGCCCTGTTTATTAAAGCAATTTCACACAGACTGTTTACCTTTTCAATTATTCTGTAGTTAATTTATTTAAATTGGTTTGATTACTTAAATTACTGCATTGACTTAATAATTACTTAATTGATTTAATTAAAACCTTCAAAATACACTTAGGTTGTTTCTCTTTTTGATTCTTACAAGTAATTCTCTAGCAAATGTCCTTATGCATGAGGCTTTACCCCGCTCCCTCTTCTGCTCCTTTCATACAGAACGCCATCCCTGGCCTTCCTTCTAAATGTCCACAGCCCCCTCTTCCAGAAAAAAGAGCACCTCTCCAGGACTCCCACCAATACACCTTCTAATCTCAGGGCTGACATCTGCTAAGTCCACTGTATGACGAGTCCTTTCTCCTGCAGGGACTCCCACGGGGAAAGAATCCATTGTGCAGGTCTACGTTGAAGTTATGGACGAGAATGACAATGCCCCAGAGTTCGCCAAGCCCTATGAGCCCAAAGTGTGTGAGAACGCCCCCCAGGGCAAGGTGAGTCTGGCTCAGGCGGGAGGGTGAGGCAGCGCCTGCCTGGGTCAGACCAAAGGGGCAGCACCTCCCGCTCACAGTCAGCTGGCACTTCATGAGCTTAATGTAACCTGTACAACAGCCTTGAGGAAAGATGACATTCCCCTACAGATGGTGAAACCGAGGCTCAGAGACAATGCGTAGTGAGCAGATTGGTGGGGAGGCAGGTGGTAGAAAGAGAGACTTTTTGGAGACCACTGAGATTAGTGTTACAGGTGAGAGGCAGCCACAGTCAGATCTAAATCCAAAGCCCCTCACCATCACTGACACCCCAGCCAGCTCAACACCACACTGACCATCCCCATCTTCCACCCTCCAGCTGGTCGTGCAAATCTCAGCAACAGACAAGGATGTAACACCACGAGATGTGAAGTTCAAGTTCTCCCTGAGCACTGAGGACAGCAACTTCACCCTCACTGATAATCACGGTGCGCCCTGACGCAGCCAGCCTGGCTCTTGGAGCGGGCGGGGGTGGGGGGAGGTGGTGGTCAGAGATGGAGTTACTTGAGTCTTGAGACGCCAGGGTCAAGGACTAAGCCAATGAATCAGGTGCCCTCCTGGGGCTGTCAAGTTCCAAGATACTGTGTACAATTCCCACCACATATCTTATTGCTCTGTGCAATCGTCAGAGCCACCCTGGCCACACTGCCAACGCCACATGGCCTTGCCCTTTCCCTTAAGATGCCCAGGTCACTGAACAGGCACAGAATAGACATGAGGTGTAGAGAGCCTGGTTCACAAACTAAGGGACTCCTTTCCATGGGACCTCTGTGGTCAGTACAACTGCAAATTACTCTATGACATGGAACTTTGAGGTTGCTCCCAAAAAGCCAAAATGAGACATTTGAAACCAAAATGCCAAGAATACAGTGTTTTGATTTGGCCACAATGACTACTCAAAACCAGGTGTCCTCAGGACGGGATCTGGTCTACCAGTCACATCCCAGAGTCCTGCGATGTCAGCAGTGGCCAGTCAGAGCTTCTGATGAGTAGGTGCTCCCTGGAGTGATGAGGCTGAGTTGGCTGGATTCCAGCCAAAAACAGACAGGCTTCCATGCTCTCTGCACCTTCCTCAGAAAAAAACCTAGAAAATCCCCCTTAGGTCTAAAGAGAGCAATGCTTTCTCCAGAATGGGGAGGAATCCCTGCCCATCCCTAAGCGGCAACGTGGTGGTTGGTGAGGTTCCCACCACAGACACAGCCACTTCCGAGGAAGGTCAGGGACTGGGATCCCTGAGAGGGAGGGGGAGACCCAGGGGGCCAGCCACAGACTCCTCCTTGAGGGATGGGGATGGTGGCCAGGACATGCTGACAGTGCCACACCATTCAACACTCCGCTGTCTTCAGTAGTAAATAATGTGGGAAAAACACCTGTCACAACCATCCCCAGTGCCCACTTCAAACCTACCTCACAGGAGGTCAGCAATGGAGTAAAAATCTTAAGTGTCACCGCAAAGACCTCCCGCCATGTGTGATCAGGAGATAAGCTCGTTGGCCTCAGACTCACTTATAACATGAATTTCCTGCTACAATATTAAATGAGTATAGCGAGAAATCTCTCATTTCTCTCATACAGTCTCAGTGGCCATACTGTTATTATTTTCTATTACAATAGATATGGCTACTTCATAATGAAATGTAATTGGCTTCCGTTTAAAATCTATAAGACGGCCTCCTTTGCTTTTGGCTTTCTGAGTGTGCCAACCCCGCCCGTGTAGCTATATAAAACCTGGAGTAGGCAGTCCCTGCACCTTTGACCATCACAACCTCCCAGAAGCCAGTCAAAGACACATTTTTCTGACCTCTGCTCAGAGCCACTGAATCAGAAATTCAGGGAAGGAGAGGGGGGAAAAGAAGGAAGGAGGAGTAGAGGGGAGGTGGGTAAGGGTGGGGTCTGAAAAGCAACATGTTCAAAAATCTCCCTGAGGAATTCTGTACATGGACTGGTTGGAGCTGAGAGGGAGAGCCAATGTTTGGGCCAAAGCACAGTCCCAATTCCAACCTGCCCAGGGAATCCTCAATCACAACTGTAATCATTCCCTCAGTGCACCAGGGGACCTGTGCACTGTTCTTACTTTCTAATGCATTTCCAGGGACAGCAAAAACAGCCTTAGAAGTTAGTCTGATGCTAAGAGACTTTTTAAATTTGTTTTATCCTGATTGTTCATAAAAGCTTGAAACAATGCATTAATTAACTGAGAGTTCCCTCTTACTGAAGTAGGGTTGCTGCTGCTGCTGCTAAGTCGCTTCAGTCGTGTCCGACTCTGTGCGACCCCACAGACGGCAGCCCACCAGGCTCCCCCGTCCCTGGGATTCTCTAGGCAAGAACACTGGAGTAGGTTGTCATTTCCTTCTCTAATGCATGAAAGTGAAAAGTGAAAGGGAAGTCACTCAGTCGTGTCTGACTGTTCGTGACCCCATGGACCGCAGCCTACCAGGCTCCTCCATCCATGGGATTTTCCAGGCAAGAGTACTGGAGTGGGGTGCCATTGCCTTCTCCAGAAGTAGGGTTAGGGGTCAGGTATTTCAGTTACCCATAGAAACAAAAAAGCAATGTAAGTACTGGCCAAATCCTTAGAGGCCAAATTGAAGCAGCTGCCCAAAACATCCCCTCTCTGGAGGAACAGACCTGCCCACAATGGCTAAAACACGAGGCAGGGGTATAAAGGGCAGACACATGGCCCAGGCAGCATATGAGCTGGTACAGTTACAGGGCTTCCTGGAGGAAGCGGGCCACACTGTCGGTGGTGACAAGAGAAGGGGCACTCCAGACAGCAGCACCTGACTCCGAGGCCTTGGTGTTTCCAGATAACACGGCCAACGTCATAGTCAAGTACGGGTATTTTGACCGGGAGCGCTCCAAGGTCCACCACCTGCCCGTGCTCATCTCGGACAACGGGAGGCCAAGCCTCACGGGCACCAGCATGCTACACGTGACCGTGTGCAAGTGCAACGAGCACGGCGAGTTCACCCTGTGCGAGGAGGTGGCCGCCCAGGTGGGCATCAGCATCCAGGCGCTGGTGGCCATCTTCCTCTGCATCCTCACCATCACAGGTCAGTGCCCAGAGGATGGGCGGGGATGGCGAGGGGACTGCGGGGGAGGAGGAGGTGGCCGGGGACCCAGGCCCAACCCCACTGCTTTCAGCCCGAAGTGCGGCCCCGTGCTGGGGTAAGGTCCACCTCCCCGGGTGCCGAAGTGGGGAGTGGATGACGGGAGGAGGAGGCGCGGCTCAAGACCCCTTCCCCGCTTTAAAATACTTTATATAACATTCATTCATTCAACCGACATATTTTGAGCACTAACTGTGTGCCAGGCACTGTTCCAGGCACTTATTTATATAAAATCTCTTTTGAAAAAATGAGGATCCAGTCTCTCTCTTGGAGATAAATGGAAAGTGTAAATTTTCTAGTTTAAATTATCACCAGGGGGCGCTTTCTTTCTTTTTCTAGGATTCCTCCAGCCTTGCTCTCTCTGTCTTTTTTTCCCCCCCTTGTTTGGGCCTCAGAAATTTTACAGGCATTTTAGACCTAGTCTCAGTGTAGGGTCTCCAGGAAGTAGACCCTGGGAAAAGCACTGGGATACACATGATTTATTTGAGAAGTGGTCCCAGGAAGGCCCAGAAGGAAGAGTGAGAGTTTTGACAGGGAAAGGAGGCAGCTGGTGAAGGGCAAGTTGTCACACAAGTTGCCACCACGGGCCACTGGAGCTTCTCCTCCCCGGGGACTGGGTGGCAGCGCTCAGTCATGTCCATCCACCAACGCCCACCAGCAGATGGCCAGGGCTCCTCCTGCTCTTTACATGGGGCAGGAGCCAGCCGTCCCAAGGAAGCACGTGGGTGGTCAGAGGTCACCCTGCACACTACAGTGACAGGACTGGGGACACAGTGAGGCTCCAGGCCTTTCTTGCCAGTGGCTCCCCTGAGAGGCCCCCTGGCAGAGCCCCTCTTCTGTGGCCAAGAGTCCAGACTGAGATTCCTCTCTCAATACAAATCTGTAAAAGTGATGATACTGGCATCCCCACCACTCATAGAATTGCTTAACCTCACAGCCACCTTATCAGATGTAAACAGCAGAGGAGTCATCACTTCCATTTTACAGACAAGGAAACAGACTCAGAGGGCCATCCTGGCTTGTCTATTAACAGCTGGTTAAGTAACTCCAGGCTAGAGGGACAGAGTCTAGGGAAGTTCTGGGCCCACTTCCAGGAGCTCTCTGCCCCACGTGGTCTACCCCTCGTAGGGCTGGCAACCCTTATGCAGTCATACCCCTCAGAGCTCTGGGCAGGGCCAACATCACACCACTGCCTGATCATGGGACTCTGAGCAAGTGACTCAGCTTATCTGAGATCAGTCTACTTACGTAAAATGGGATAATAATACTGGATGAGACGGCTGGATGGCACCATCGACTCGATGGACATGGGTTTGGGTGGACTCCGGGAGTTGGTGATGGACTGGGAGGCCTGGTGTGCTGCGGTTCATGGGGTTGCAGAGTCGGACACGACTGAGCGACTGAACTGAACTGAGTAAAAACATGAAAACATGCCACCACCATGCCAGAATGTACACAGTAGGTGTGCTCAAGAGTGNGGAGGCCTGGTGTGCTGCGGTTCATGGGGTTGCAGAGTCGGACACGACTGAGCGACTGAACTGAACTGAGTAAAAACATGAAAACATGCCACCACCATGCCAGAATGTACACAGTAGGTGTGCTCAAGAGTGGCTGCTGCTACTGCAACGGGAGCCACGTCCACCAGCACCGTCATGACCCACCACCATCATCATGGCTCAGAATCTTTGCACCCCAAATTCCAACTCCATCCTTTCCCCTCTTCTGCCCCAACCTATGGCCTCCTGGCCTTTGCAGATGATAATTTGTCACAGTGCTAAGAGGTGGGAGGAACTGAGGATGCAGTTAGATAGGACGGAGAGTGGCAGGAGAAAATGAACTTGAGAGAAGGTCCACTGTGTTCCTCTCCTCCCATCCCTACTGTGGCCAGTGACACCAACAAGGATCACACCCTGGGGTGGGGGTGGGATGGACATGACTCTGGGCTGGGAGTGAGGGCGCTGAAGGTGGACCCACCAGGAGACCAGATGGAACCAAAGCTTCTGTGTTGGCCCACGTGCCACCGGCAGCTGGGCTCCCCCAGGGATGCCCAGGGAGGAGGGGAGGGAACAGGTGGACCTGGGAGGTGGAAGGGAGTGGGTAAGCCTCCGCCCGGCCTGACCAGCTCTGGCTCACTCACCGCAGTGATCACCCTCCTCATCATTCTGCGGAGGCGGCTCCGGAAGCAGGCCCGCGCCCATGGCAAGAGCGTGCCAGAGATCCATGAGCAGCTGGTCACCTACGATGAGGAGGGCGGTGGCGAGATGGACACCACCAGCTACGACGTGTCAGTGCTCAACTCGGTGCGCCACGGCGGGGCCAAGCCCCCACGCCCGGCGCTGGACGCGCGGCCGTCCCTCTACGCCCAGGTGCAGAAGCCACCCCGGCAAGCGCCCGGGGCGCATGCGCCCGGGGAGATGGCCGCAATGATCGGGATGAAGAAGGACGAGGCGGACCACGACGGCGGCGGCCCGCCCTATGACACGCTGCACATCTACGGCTACGAGGGCGCCGAGTCCATTGCCGAGTCCCTCAGCTCCCTGGGCACGGACTCATCGGACTCGGACATTGATTATGACTTTCTCAATGACTGGGGACCCAGGTTCAAGATGCTGGCTGAGCTGTATGGCTCAGACCCCCAGGAGGAGCTGGTGTATTAGGGGGCTGCCCGCCTCTGGGCCTGGGAGCTAGACCACCTGCAGCTCAGGCTAGCCGGACACAAGGCATCGAGGCCTCCAACTGTAGCAATGTCCCAGCCTAACAGCCCTTCCTCGCAGGTCACAGAGACTTCACCACCTTGGTTGGCAAAAGCCAAGTTCCTGAAACGTCCAGGAACATAGTTCAGCCATGGCTACTCCCCAAATGCTGGGAAATCAAGGCTGGTATGCTGTCTGGGTTGAGACATCCATATAACCCTGTCACCTGGAATCACGGGTGCACCTCAAAGATTCTCTCTGGCTCTTCAAAGCAGCTTAGGCTCAGCTGCTGCAGGGGTTGGGGTGGGGGGTCTTCCCTTGAGGTCTCTGAACCCCTTGGGGAGGCTGGGGAGGCCCTGGTGCCTGTCAGCCTGGAGCCAAAAGGCTGGGCAGCATTACCATGGGGCAAGACTCTGTAGCCCTGTCCTACCAGAAACTGGGACCACCCATCACGCTCGTCCCACCTTAGCTTCCTCACATGCTCCCAAGTGCCCCCGCATTCCTCAGCCTCTCCCCAGGCCTGTCAAGAGAGGAAGGGCCCCTGGACATCTCCCAGCCTTGGGTCCCGAGGTGACCTCGCTGGCCCACCATGCCTGCACCTATGCTGTACTGTGTACTGAAAATCCAGCCAAGGTCAGGGAAGTGGCTTGTTGAACTCTGAAGCAACTGTGAATTCTCCCTGGAGGAGCAGTGGAGCAAGTGTGACACCAGATCATAGGGTGAGGGCCACCTTCACACCCACTCCCTCCGGAAGGGGCTGGGGGTCACTGTGACCCCAATTTGAGACTCATGACACCCCTCCAGTTTTGCCTGGGAAGCTGGGCGGGTGTTCCCAGAGCAAAAGACCTCTCCCCACCTCTCCTGGTCACTCGGTTATGCTCTTTTTTTCTTTCTTTCCATCTACTCTTGACCTCTTGGCGTGGTGGCACTTCGGGTGTGACCCATGACTGCACAACAGAGCCGTGTCATTTGTCTTCACACCTCACTGCTGCCACATCTCAGGGAACCCCAGCAGGGCTCCCTCCCTGCAGAAAGCAAGGCCCCTGCTCAAGTCCTGTGGTCGCCTGTGTCTCCTCCACTTTCAGCCACATATGTAACTTTCCATTGCAGACACGTCTTAGGGAAAGGGCCTTACTCAACAGGAGAGGGGAGAGGAGAAAGGAGGCAAATTCTCCAATTCACCCTCTGTCATGGACCAAGGCTCCTGCTGTGGGCAAGGCCCCTCAATTCAGGGGACTGTAGATAACACTGACTTTTAATCTTTAACTAATAACTAGGTTTTTAATATTTTTTATACTAATAATTCTTAACACATTTCTAGCTCTCACAGACATATAGAATAAGGGTATCTGCATAATTAGCAGGTTGCTATTTAGGTTAACAATTTTATTTCGGGTTTTTTAGTTGGATCAAGAAATTCCTGTAACCGTCTGTTTCCTATCATTGTAGTAATTGCCCTACTAATAATGACTATATATATATATATATATATATATATATATATATAGGCTACACTGGTGCATGGAACATACTGTATTTTTTTAACAACTAAATAAAGAAAAATCTTGAAATATGTCTCTTTCTAGAGCTAAGTGGGCTCATGAGAAATAGAAGCACATACATGCCACCACCAGCACCACCACCACCATCAGAGGAACCCAGAGTGCAAGGTGACACTTGCGGTCAGGACTTCAGACACACACTGTAGGAAAGTGACTGTAGCAGAGAATATCAAGGGACACCTCGTCCATCCTGGTCTCCTCCCAGAGGCTTGTGCCTTCCCTCAGCCTGCACGTGCCCCCGAGTCCCACCCTGACTCTACACAACAGGCAGAGCCTCTGGCAGCTGAGCTGCCACACCTTTTCCAAGTGGCAAATGGACCAGGTGGGTGAGATAAATCAGCAGTGAGGGAGGAAATCAATCTCTAATTAGCTGGCTAACAACAGTGACTGAGCCGCTGGCACTTCACTCGGGTGTGTGAACCCCAACATTGAGGTCCTGCCTGGAAATCAATCAAAAATGAGAACAGGAGGCCTCCCTGACAGACTGAGGACTTGAATTGGGGAGGTGAGAGATGAAACTCACTTCAGCAAGGCCCCTGGCTCCTTTACCCCTGCCAGCAGGGTTTTCTGGGCAGTGTATCTCTCAGGGATGGCATTTTGCAAACTATGCTCTGGATAAACACTACTTCTTGGAGCTCTCAGGGGGTCAATATGTCTTAATTCCAATTTTGCTCTAATTTCCTTTGTGATTTCTTGATCCATCGGTTATTTGAAATGTATTGTTTTATTTCCAAATATTAGGGAATTTTCCAATTTCCTTCCATTATTGATTTCTAATTTCATTCCACTGTGATCAGAGAATTTTTATGATTTAAATCCTTGTAAAGTTTATGACTTAAAACTAGTAAATTTATACTAGTTTTATACCCTAACATATAGTTTATCCTGGAGAATGTTCCGCGTGCACTGGAGAGGGGTGTGTATTCTCCTGTCGTGATGGAGTGTTCTATACTGGTATGTTAGGGCTGTTCAAGTCTTTTGTTTCCACACTGATCTTTCTCTCTAGTATTTAAATTTTATTGAAAGTTTAGTGCTAAAATCTGCAACTAGTACTGTTGAATTGTATATGTCTCCCTTCAATCCTGTCAGGTTTTGCTTCATGTCTTTTGGGTCTCTGTTGTCAGAGGCATGTAGGCTTATAATTGTTATATCTTCTTCTTGATGGACTGACCATTTTAGCATTATAAAATGTACCTCTTTGTATCTAGTCACAATTTTTAAAGTCTGATTTGTCTGATATTAGTACAGTCCCTCCAGCTGTCTTTTGGTTACTGTTTACATGGTATAGCTTTCCTATCCTTTCCTTTTCAACCTATTTGTGTCTTTTAATATAAAGTATCTTCTGTGAATAAAACATAGTTGGAGCGTGGCAGTTTATCCATCCTACCAGTCTCTGAAATGTTGTCTTTTAATATAAAGTATGTCTTCTGTGAACAAAACATAGTTGGATCATGGCAGTTTATCCATCCCTACCAGTCTGTGCTATTGAAGTATTTAATCCTTTTACATTTAATGTGATTACTAGTAAGGTAGGATTTATGTCTGTCATTTTCCTATTTGTTTTCTATGTCTTGTCTTTTTTGTTCCTCTGTTATCCCGTTATTGCCTCTTTTATGTTAACCAGATATCTTTCAGTGTACTATTTTAATTCTCCTGCAATTTCTTTTACTGTATTTTTTTGTTATTTTCTTAGTGGTTCTCCTAATGATTATACTTAAAATCTTAACTCTTAACTTAGAATAATCCAGGTAAAATTTGTACCAACTCAGTTTAAGTTGTGTACAAAGCCTTGCCCCTAATATCTCCACTTCCTCCCCACCTCCTCTGTGGTGTCACTGTTGCGCGTATTATAGTTATACATTGTATGCCAGCACAGATGTGTATTTATTGCTTTATGTAGCTGTCTCTTAAATCATACAGGAGGGGAAAAAAGAATTACAAGCTACATATATACTGTCTTTTGTACCTACCTATATAGTTACTTTGACCACTGATCTTTATCTCTTCATGTGAATTCAAGTTACTATCTACTGTCTATCACTTCAGCCTGAATGATCCCTTTAGTATTTTCTGTAGAGAGAGCCTCCTAGTGAGGAATCTCTCCATTTTATCTGGGAAGACTTGATTTCACATTTTTTTTTTTAGGGTAGTTTTGCTAGATACAGAATTAATAGTTGACATAGCTTTTCTTTCAGCCCTTTGAATTTCATCCCATGGCCTTCTGACCTCGCTGGCTTCTGATGAGAAGCTGACTGTTAATCTTCTTGAGGAAAATTTTATGTGATAAATTATTTCTCTCTTCCTGCTATCAATAGTCCCTCAGTCTGTGATTTTCAATAGTCTTATTATGATGTGCCTAGGATAGGTTCTAGAGTCGATCTTACTTGGAATCCACTGAACTTCTTGAATGTATACATTAATATTTTTATTAAATTTGAGAAGTTTGGGGCCATGATTTTTTCAAATATTCTATCTCAGTCTCCCCTCTCCTCTGTGTGTGTTAGTCGCTCAGTTGTATCCGACTCTTTGAGACCCCATGGATTGGAGTCCACCAGACTCCTCTGTCCATGGAATTCTCCAGCAAGAATACTGGAGTGGGTTGCCATTTCCTTCTCTAACGGATTTCCCGACCCAGGTATCGAACCCAGGTCTCCTGCATTGCAGGTGGATGCTTTACCGTCTGAGCTATTAGGGAAGCCCTCCTCTCCGGTGGGACTCCCATTATGCCTTTGTTAATATACTTGCTAATTTCCTATGGATATCTAGATTTCTATTCATTTCTTTTATCTTTCTGCTCCTCAGACTAGATTATCTCATTTTACCTATCTTCAAGTTGGCTGACCCTTTCTTCAGCCAGCTCACATTTGCTCTTGAGCTCATCATATGAATTTTTATTTTACTTACTGTACGTTCAACTCCAGAATTTCTATTTGGTTCTTTTTAAAGCCTCTTTATTGACATCCCCTATTTGATGACACATCGGTCTCACACTTCTCTTTCATTCTTTAGACATGGTTTCATTTAGTTCTTTGGACATATTTTAAATAACTGGCTTAAAGTATTTGTCTAATAAGGCCAACGTTTGGGTTTCTTTAGGGATAGTTTCTTGTTGATTGCTTGTCTTCCTGTCAATGGGCCAATTTTTCTTATTTCTTGGCATGTGTCATAACTTTTGTAGAAAACTAGATATTTAACAATACAATATGGCAACGGTGGAAACCAGAGTTTGTTGCTGCTAGGCTTTCTTGGTGCTGCAGCTTGCTTACTGACTTCTGTTTGTCGTGTGTAGCGACTGAAGTCTCTCTCTGGCTGCTGTTCAGTTGGTAAGTCATGTCTGACTCTTTGCGACCCCATGGACTGCAGCACACCAGGCTTCCCTGTCGTCCACTACTACCCGATCTGCTGAAATTCATGTCCATTCACTTGGTGATGCCATCTAACCATCTCATCCTCTACTGCCCACTTCTTATGCCTTCAATCTCTCCCAGCATCAGAGTCTTTTCCAATGAGTCAGCTCTTCACATCAGGTGGCCAAAGTGTTGAAGTTTCAGCTTCAGCATCAGTCCTTCCAAAGAACACCCAGGGCTGATCTCCTTTAGAATGGACCGGCTGGATCTCCTTGCAGTCCAAGGGACTCTCAAGAGTCTTCTCCAACACCACGGTTCAAAAGCATCAGTTCTTTGGCATTCAGCTTTCTTCACAGTCCAACTCTCACATCCATCCACGACCACTGGAAAAACCATAGCCTTGACTAGACAGACCTTTGTTGGCAAAGTAATGTCTCTGCTTTTCAATATGCCATCTAGGTTGGTCATAACTTTCCTTCCAAGGAGTAAGCATCTTTTAATTTCATGGCTGCAGTCACCATCTGCAGTGATTTGGGAGCCCCCAAAAAATAAATTTTGACAAGTCTCCCAGGAACTCCCAAATCAGGGGGTCCCTATCCCTCCAGCCTTCCAGAGGGGCCTGGCTCTGAGCATGATGCCACGCTGGCCACATTCTCTCTGACTCCTGTTTACCCTGAGGTGGCAGGAGTGATCCTCATGAAACCAGAGAGCTCATCTCTCAATTAGCAGCCTTTAGTGGATGCCATGAAAGGGCACAAACTCAGTGCTCCCTGGAATCTGCTTACCACACGGCATGCACCTGCTCCAGCCAACTCTGGGCCCCCCACCAGGCCAAAGTGGGCAGAAGCTAAAGAGGTTCTGAGCCCTTCCTCAAGTCAAATGAGGCCAGCATCACTTTCCTCATTTCACAGATGACTAAAGTGAGACCCTGGAGAAGGAAATGGAACCCACTCCCATATTCTTGCTTGGAGAATTCCATGGACAGTGGAGCCTGGCGGGCTACAGTCCATGGGGTCGCAAATGAGCACGCATGCATGCAAATGAGACCCAGAAAGGGATCTTTCTGGAACTCTGTCTTTCTGGGAAGGCCCTAAGCTCTCCCCTCTGGCCGACCTGAAGGCTCTGCGAAATAAAAAGTAGCCAGAGTCACACAGCAAGTTAAGAGAGAGTTGGGAGTAGCACATGCCTTTGACTCCCAGGAAAGTATGGCTCTGCAAGAGATTTCCCTAGATCTGGGAGCTTAGAGGCTGCAGGAAACTTCATCCATGCCCACTGTGCTAGTAATGGAGAAAGTGACCACTAGGGGGCGCAGGGCCTCAACACATGCTCAGGACTCTCCAGTATCCCTGAGATGGAACACCCCTGTATCCTAACATACACCTCTGGTTCTGAGCGGCCTGGACCTTGACAGAACCTAGATCAGACAGGGGACTACAGGGTCCAGCCCCACAACTTGCTCTGCATCTCCCCTCATGCCAGTCTCTAATGGGAAAAGAAAGGGAAGTGCTTGGTTCCCCACCTTCTCGAGTAGATGGGTTACCTGTGACCTCCAGTAGCTCTGATGACATGGAGGATCTCAACTAGCGGGAGCAGCTGGCCTTGGATGTGCACCCCACCCTTAATGCACCAGGAGCCTTTTCTTCCACACTCAGGCCTCCAGCTCTGCTGCACCCCACTTTTGCCAAGTCAATCCTGGAGCATTGATTCTTAGGCCAGAAAGAGCAGCCATCCTTGAGCGCCCTGGTTCCAGGCATCTCCCAGGTTAAGAATCCGCACCATAAATTCTACTGTCCTGAAAATGACAGCTGAATCTCTGATCTCTACAACCAAAACCCCAGACCACCCAACAATTCCCCTTCTAAGTACACAGACTAAGAGACAAGCACAGGGTATATCTGCCACAGTGTTAATTTCATGTATATATAAAGTAAAAAATAGGAAACAACAGAAATGCCCAACAATAAAAGACTAATAAGGTAAATTATGGCAGATCCATAAAACCATACTGGGCAGCCATTAAATCATGTGACCTGGTCATCTTGAGCTAAATTCAAGGTCAAACCAAAAGGCTGAACCCAGTGCTTTATTAACAGTCAGATCTCAACATTTTTACTTGCAGATATCCATATCCAGGTTTGGAAATTATGAATAATTTTTCTTAATTCTGTGTTTTCTAACTTTAATTAGTATGCATTATGTTTATAAGAATAAAAGAATGTTATTTTAATGGTAACTTGTAAACACTTTCTTCTCATTGAAAAATAATAAATTTGATAAGCAAAGTTTGTCCCCACATATCATTTAAAGTTTAATCTTAAAAAAAAGTTTTTTAGTTTACTATCTACTAATACAATGGATAGCTTTCTAAAGTAATTGCTTCTGAACTCAGCAAAATGGTTGTTGCTGTTTTTAATCATTCCTTTCAGCAAGCCACTCCAGTATTCTTGCCTGGAAAATCCCACGGACGGAGGATCCTGGTAGGCTACAGTCCATGGGATCGCAAAGAGTCAGACGCAACTGAGTGACTTCACAATCATTCCTTTGAACTTTGTCCTGTGGGACCTGCATCTTTGGAGCCTTTGCAGCTGTTTAACCCCAAATTTCCAGCAACTTTCTGGATCTGAACTCTTATAATCTGTGGGATGAAGAAAACATGGTTTTCTAGCCAAGTGACCCCAAAGGATTCTGAAATGCGTAGAAAATCTTACATTACTCTTATACTGCTGCTGCTAAGTCACTTCAGTCGTGTCCGACTCTGTGTGACCCCATAGACAGCAGCCCACCAGGCTCCCCCATCCCTGGGATTCTCCAGGCAAGAACACTGGAGTGGGTTGCCATTTCCTTCTCCAATGCATGAAAGAGAAAAGTGAAAGTGAAGTCACTCAGTCTGTCCGACTGTTAGCGACCCCATGGACTACAGCCCACCAGGCTACTCCGTCCATGGGATTTTCCAGGCAAGAGTACTGGGGTGGGGTGCCATTGCCTCCCCCGTTACTCTTATACTACATTACTCAAAGATATAAGAGAATAGGCTGAGACCAATTTCCACAGTCCATCCAAAGGCAATCTGGATATGTCTGGGAAAGTTGAGTGTCCACCAACTCTCAGGGACTTCACAGGACTTTGCAATATACTTTTGTAGCATAAGGTGTAGGAAGTGCAGTTAACCTCTGATGCTCCTGAGTAACAGTTGCTGGTGGGATGTTTGATGATGTTACACAGGAAGCTGTGCAAGGCGGAGGTGGGGGAATTGTTTTTATATGGGACTCTAAGCAGGAAATGAGTCCTCACACCAAAGAAAGCAAGCAAAACTCTACCTTTGAGCCTAGGAAACCAACCAGAAAAGGCTTTTCCTGACAGCACAGGGATACCTACAGACACAAGGTGTTCAGCAAGAAACAGAAATGCCCTGCCTGGGGTATCACATAAAAAGTCAACATTTCACAGAGTGTAGAGAATAATGACAAGTGATCTGGGGCATTTTTTTAAAAAACACACATGTGGTACAGCCATACAATTAAATACTGCTGCTGCTAAGTCACTTCAGTCGTGTCCGACTCTGTGTGACCCCATAGACGGCAGCCCACCAGGCTCCCCCGTCCCTGGGATTCTCCAGGCAAGAATACTGGAGTGGGTTGCCATTTCCTTCTTCAATGCATGAAAGAGAAAAGTGAAAGTGAAGTCGCTCAGTCTGTCCGACTGTTAGCGACCCCATGGACTGCAGCCCACCAGGCTACTCCGTCCATGGGATTTTCCAGGCAAGAGTACTGGGGTGGGGTGCTATTGCCTTCCCCACAATTAAATACTACTTAGCAATAAAAAGGAAGCACTGATACACACAAAAACTTGAATGAATCTCAAGTGCACTATGCTAAGTAAAAGAAGCTAGACTTAAAAGGCTACGGGGGTGTGTGTGTGTGTGTGTGTGTGTGTGTGTGTGTGTGTGTGTTAGTCACTCGGTCCTCTGGGACTCCTTGCAACTCCATGGGCTGTAGCCCACGAGGCTCCTCTGTCCACGGCAACCCACTCCAGCATTCTTGCCATGCCCTTCTCCAGCTACATACCACATGAGTCCATTTATACAACATTCTGAAAAAGGCAAAACTATACCAGCAGAAAACAGATCAGGGTTTCCAGGAGCTGTAGGGGAAAATGGCTTAACAAAGAGAAGCTCCACAAGAAAGACTTTTCATTATCTTAACTGTGGTAGTGGTTATACAAGTCTATGCATTTGTCAAAATCATAGAACATATACTCCAAAAAAGTAAGCATTAATTTTTTTTAATTATAAAAAAATGTTAATGGAGAAATATTTGATCAGGGTCTCACTCTATAAGCAATTAATTTATTGGTTACTTCACTGGTGCACAAGGCACCACTGGAACACATACTCATTCCTTCTTTCTCTCTGAACTATCTGTTGAACAATAACTCCCTCGATTCTAGTCCTGGCATCTCTTGAAGCCCTCTCCTCCTTTTCTCTACTGTTCCAACCTTAGTTGGAACCCACTTCGTTCTCTGTACTATGGTACCCCCCACATTTCCCAATTGTTCTTCCTATCTCTAGCCTAAACCCCTGCCAGCCACTCTCCTGCTAATACTGAAATGATTTTTCTAAAGTCCAGATGAGACCTTACACTTCTTTGCTGAACAGTCCTCAATAGAATTTTTCAAACCTGCCATGGCTCTCCACTGCCAGACATAAAAGTCAAACTCTTCAGCCTGGTACTCAAGGCCGTGCATGATCTGGCTTCTCCTTAAAATTTATTTTCTTAGTTGGGTTCATATTGGACATCCCAGTCATATTAAGCTACCTTTCCTTAGACGATATGGTAGGTTGCCTTATTGGTCAAAATATGCACTGCCCTTCTCTGTGGGAGGTTTACCCATCCCTAAGCCACTGATGTCAAACTTGGCCAGGTGATGCACTTTCTCAAATGAGAGTGGAAGAGACATTTGCCTCTTTGGAGCAGTTCATGGTTCTACCATCTCTCCTCTTTGCCACCAGCAATGAACACATAACTTGAGTGAAAAATATAGCTTAACGGACTTCCCTGGTGGTCCAATGGTTAAGACTCCCCCTGCCAATGCAAGGGACAGGGGTTCGATCCCTAGGCTGGGAAAATCCCACATGCCACGGAGCAATTCAGCCTGTGCACAGCTATTGAAGCCCGTGCCTCGAGCCAGTGCTACACAATAATAGAAGCCACTTCAATGAGAAGCCTGCTCACCACAAACAGGAGCAGCCCTCACTCACCACAACTAGAGAAAGCCCAAGAGCAGGAAAGAAAACTCAGTGCAGCCAAAAATAAACAAGCAAACAAAAATTAATAAATAAACCTTGACTGTCTTAAACCACTGAGATTTGGGGGTTGTCACCAAAGCGTGATTTAGCCTAAAGTAACTAAAACTCTCCATGTAAGGTCCATAATTGTTCACTTTGAAATCTCTATGCATAGTACAGACACATAGCTGGTATTGAATACATATTTATTGAATGAATAAATATAATAAATGAATGAATAAACAGATGACCCCTGAGCCTTGGCACATGATGCTCTCTCTACAAAGAGTGACCATCTCTGTTTCTTTATTGCTCAACCCCTTCTCCAATCAAACCTCAAAGATATCCTCCCCCAAGAAGGCTTCCCGACCATCCCTCTCTCCTCCCTAAAGCACTACGTGTATTTGTGCTCTCATAATAACTGCCCAGCTCCCCACCCTGGCTGTGAGACCCTTAGGCAAGGCCAGATCTGCCTCACCTCAGTGGCCCCGTTCCCAGAAAAGCCAGCCCAGAACAAATGGGTAGATGAATGAATGAAGGAGTGAAGGTGTGGGGAGTTTTCTATTTCTTCACTAGCCACAGGCTTTCTGCACTCCAGGCCCTTGCACGGGCTGTTCCCCTAGAACATGAGTTCCTTCCCTGTAAGGCTCGGAGAACCGCACTCTGGAAAGGACACTCAGGGACAGCCTCTAGTGGATTGACAGAGTTTATTATCCAATTGTGTAGTTTTATAGTTTTCAGGGAATAGAGCATAAGGCTGACTTGCACGTAGCCATTCTAGATAAACATTAAAGCATTCAAGCATAAAATACAGTTCCCACTGCCCAAGCCATAACATAGCTTTGGTGAAACTCTAAAGGGAGTCTTATCATGAAACAACAGTCCTTGCTCCCAGAAACAGGTGGTCAGCAGGAAGCCCTCGAACGCCTCAAGGCCGGGCATATTGACCCGTCGTCATCCGTTCCCAGCCTTGGGCACTCAGTGNCTTTGGTGAAACTCTAAAGGGAGTCTTATCATGAAACAACAGTCCTTGCTCCCAGAAACAGGTGGTCAGCAGGAAGCCCTCGAACGCCTCAAGGCCGGGCATATTGACCCGTCGTCATCCGTTCCCAGCCTTGGGCACTCAGTGAACATTCATAACCCTTTGTTATGCTCGTCCCAGCTTCCAACCAGGCCTTACTCTATACAAATAAATGGGCAGATGAAAATTTGAGTGAATAAGCTAAGTGACTGGATTCTAGGATGTTCTTCCATCATTCCTCAAAAAGCCCAGGATTGACTGAAAGTGCTGTGATTGAACTGCAGGGGCTGAGCTGACGCTTTGGTACCACCGCTGCCTCCTCTCCCAGGCCTCTGCCCTTGCCCCTAACTTCATGGGCCACACAGCCCATCACTGGTGAGTAGCAGGGGGCTATAAGGCTCAGCACATGGTCCCCCTTACCCTATACACCAGCCAGTCCCTGAGCAGAGCTGGCAAAGGCACCCCAGAGCACGACTCCAGGAGCGTGTGTGCGCGGGTCTGCCGGTCCCGATGCCTCCTCCTCTCACCTCTTATCAGCAAGGACAACTGGGCAAGGGGAGATGTGCAGAGAAGGAGGAGGAGCAAGGAGGGGTCTGTGCCATCCCAAGGCCAATGTGCATGGTTAACTGTATGATTGACTGCAGATGTGATTGGGAACTCTGACTACGATGGTAACCACCCAAGGTCAAGAAACACTGGTCACCTCCACAGAATGGCTTCTTCCCCTGACTCCTGCTCCACAGAATCCCAAGGGAACCAAGCAGAATGATAAGGGAAAGGAAAAAGAAGCCCTTATCCAGAACTCATCCTGACTACACACCTCCAGGAACTTCAGTCACCTGGAAACCAACCAGAAGCAAAGAAAATGCTTCTATGTAACTGATCGGTACTCCTCAGAGATGTCAAGTTCATAAAAGCAAGGAAAGAAATCAGGAACTGCCATAGACCGGAAGAGTCTGAGGAGACACAACTACAAGCAAGTTGGGATCCTGAAGCCGATATTGAAACAGAAAAGGAACATTAGGTGAGAACCAGAGAATGTCACATAGGATACGATAAAAACATTGTACCCACGTTACTTTCCTGGTTTTGATCATTGTACTATGGCTGTATAACTCGTAATCACTAGGGGAATCTGGGTGAAGGATATACATGAACTCTCATGTTTGCAATTCTTCTGTAAGTCTAAAATTATTTTTTAAATAAAAAAGAGTACGCTTTGTTTGACTTCTAAAGGACTGCTATGCAGTTAGCAATGTCCTGGTAAGAATGCAGTCATTCTCACCAAACCTGGTTTGTGAATATAGCATATTAATTTAGCAATCAAGGGTACTGTTCTCTCAAGAAAGCTACAGCTCTTCTGTGAAGCTTATAACTATCAAATGGAAGGAGGAGGAAAGCTAGAAGAGATACCCTGAGAAGCGACAGCGAGGCAAAAGGACTAGAATAACACGCGAGTAGATGGGATGCTCCAGAGGCAGTCCCGTGTTCCAGCACAGGGGCAGGCATCTTTATGCTCCAACTCCACTGGTGCAGCAAAGGCTTATGGAGCCCTGGGCCAGATCCTGAGCTGGGGACACAGTACTGAGTAACTCTTGCTCTTCCCCTCCAAAGGCTCATAAATAGGGTGGCGTGTATGTACAAACACAAAAGAAAATCTTACGCAATTTCTATCACTTTGAAATGTGAAGTGTGTTGTGGGGCCCCAGATGAAGGAGATATTAATTCAACCTGAGGGAAAATAAAGCCAGAGAAGCTGCTGCAAAGGAGGCTTTCAGATGTTGGAGATGGGTGGAGCCCAGGGGGTGAGGGGGAAAGTGACTGAAGCAGAACCTAGAGAGGCAGGCAGGGACCAGATCAGAAAGGATTTTGACTGTCCTTTCTAATGTAGATCTGGCCCTACACCAATGGGAAACTACTGAAGGGCTTACGTTAGGGTGTGGCTTGATCTAAGGCAGTGCCAGCACTGCGGTGTAGGCGTGTCCTTTCTTTCAGACGGAGTTGAAAAAAGCTTATATTGAGGGCAGCATGTGCCCTGCTTATGCGATGCTTGTAGCACATTGTTCAGTTCAGTTCAGTCGCTCAGTTGTGTCCAACTCTTTCCGACCCCATGGACTGTAGCACGCCAGGCCTCCCTGTCCATGACCAACTCCCAGAGTTCACCCAAACTCATGTCCACCGAGGTGTTGATGCCATCCAACCATCTCATCCTCTGTCGCCCCCTTCTTCTCCCGCCTTCAATCTTTCCCAGCATCAGGGTCTTTTCCAGTGAGTCAGCTCTTCACATCAGGTGGCCAAAGCATTGGAGTTTCAGCTTCAGCATCAGTCCTTCCAATGAACACTCAGGACTGATCTCCTTTAGGATGGACTGATTGGATATTCTTGTAGTCCAAGGGACTCTCAAGAGTATTCTCCAGCACCACAGTTCAAAAACATCAATTCTTCAGCGTTCAGCTTTCTTTATAGTCCAACTCTCACATCCATACATGACCACTGGAAAAACCATAGCCTTGACTAGATGGACCTTTGTTGGCAAAATAATGTCTCTGCTTTTTAATATGCTGTCTAGGTTGGTCATAACTTTCCTGCCAAGGAGCAAGCATCTTTTAATTTCATGGCTGCAGTCACCATCTGCAGTGATTTTGGAGCCCAGAAAAATAAAGTCTGCCACTGTTTCCACTGTTTCCATATCTATTTGCCATGAAGTGATGGGACCAGATGCCATGATCTTAGTCTTCTGAATGTTGAACTTTAAGCCAACTTTTTCACTCTCCTCTTTCACTCTCATCAAGAGGCTCTTTAGTTCTTCTTCACTTTCAGCCATAAGGGTGGTAACATCTGCATATCTGAGGTTACTGATATTTCTCCCGGCAATCTTGATTCCAGTTTGTGCTTCATCCAGCCCAGCATTTCTCATGATGTTGTTAAAAGGAACAAGGCAATATAGTCCAAACAGAGAAGCTAAGAAACAGCTTATTCCCCAGAGGGTCAAACTCACAAGACTCTGCAGGACCTCTGCCCTGCCTCCCCCAAGGGCAAAGGCTCAGCTACACTAGGCTGGGGGTGTAAATCTTTCTGTACTGCATTTGGGGGACATGCTTAACATACTCCTGGGAGATGAATTCTCCTAGCAGCATTTCAAGTCCACCCTGGTCAGCTCAAAACAAAGAGCAGACAGACTCCTCAAGTGAGAGGGCAGGAGAGGGGGCCGGTCTGTGTCTGCCTGCCTGGGTTGCCGGCTCCCTTGGCTCCTGAGCTGCTGAGCCTGCTTAAGGCAAGCAGGCACAGGCGCACTGAAGCACCCCCAGCCGTCTTGCTGGGTTCCACGACTGCCTGTTCTTCTAAGTCCTATGAATGTGACTAGGTGGCACTGAACGTTCCCAAGTTACCAAGCATCCCCAGGAACTCTGGTGGAGACAGCCAAGACAGAAAGAGGAGGCAGGGTTAAAAGTCCCCTTCGGAACCCTCATACACTGTTGGTGGGAATGTAAGCTGGTGCAACCACTGTGGAAAACAGTTTGGAGGCTCCTCGGAAAACTAAATATAAATTACCATATGAACCAGCAATCCCACTCCTGGGCATATATCCGGACAAAACTCTAATTCAAAAAAATACATGCACCCCTACGTTCATAGCAGCACTATTCACAACAGCCAAGACAGAAATTCCACTGATAGATGAATGAAGAAGATGTGGTACATATACATACATTGGAATACTACTCAGTCCCTTGGACTACAAGGAGATCCAACCAGTCCATCCTAAAGGAAATCAGTCCTGAATATTCACTGGAAGGGCTGACGCTGAAGCTGAAGCTCCAATACTTTGGCCACCTGATGTGAAGAGCTGACTCATCGGAAAAGACTCTGATGCTGGGAACGATTAAAGGTGAGAGGTAAAGGGGACGACAGAGGATGAGATGATTGGATGGCATGACTGACTCGATGGACATGAATTTGAGAAAGCTCCAGGGGTTGGTGATGGACAGGGAAGCCTGGTGTGCTGCAGTCCATGGGATCACAAAGAGTCAGACACGGCTGAATGATGGAACTGACTGATATAAAAGCANGGCAGGAGGAGAAGGGGACGACAGAGGATGAGATGGCTGGATGGCATCACTGACTTGATGGACTTGGGTTTGGGTGAACTCTGGGAGTTGGTGATGGACAGGGAGGCCTGGCGTGCTGAGGTTCATTGGGTAGCAAAGAGTCGGACACGACTGAGCGACTGAACTGAAGCGAACAAGCACAGTGGGACATGGTTAAATGTAAGTAGTTTTCTAACATCATTAAATGATAGCAAATCCTGCCATGTGTGAGAACATGGATGAAACTTGAAACAGACTGGTCACAAAGAGGAGGAATCCAAGATGGTCCAGCATACAGAAATAGGGAGTTGAATGGTGGTTCCAGGGGATATGGGCAGGGGGAATGTGTATACAGTTTGTAAGTTTATGCAAGAGGTTTTGGAGATCTGATGAATAACATAGTACCTACAGAGCTATATTACATTGTGCCCTGAAACTTCGTGAAGTGGATAGATCTCATGCTAAGGGCTCTTAACACACACACACAAAGTAAGAAAACATCTTGAAAGTCGTCTATGGTCAGTGGAATTCTTCAGGACAGAATACTGGAGTGGGTAGCCTTTCCCTTCTTCAGGGGATCTTCCCAAAGCCAGGATAGAACCCAGGTCTGCTGCACTGTGGGCAGATTCTTTACCAGATGAGACACAAGGGAAAAATGCCTTAAACCTGCACAGATTCAACTAGGAGCCTGTAACAAATGTATCTGCCCACTTATCTGTGCAAGGAAACGTGCCTATGTCCATGAACAAACTGAACGCAGCAGACAGCTGCTCATCNAAAGTCGTCTATGGTCAGTGGAATTCTTCAGGACAGAATACTGGAGTGGGTAGCCTTTCCCTTCTTCAGGGGATCTTCCCAAAGCCAGGATAGAACCCAGGTCTGCTGCACTGTGGGCAGATTCTTTACCAGATGAGACACAAGGGAAAAATGCCTTAAACCTGCACAGATTCAACTAGGAGCCTGTAACAAATGTATCTGCCCACTTATCTGTGCAAGGAAATGTGCCTATGTCCATGAACAAACTGAACGCAGCAGACAGCTGCTCATTATTGCTCTGTTTAGACAAGAGGGAGTTGACTGGTGTGTGTTCATATCATCCCTGTTCCGGGTGTCAGCTGGTGACAGCCCCGCGCCTCAGTGGCAGCATTGGTGGCGGGGTCTGAGCGCTGCCCCAGCAGCCACCTGCGAGCACTGCCTGGAGCGCCTGGTCTGTGCGACGCATCTCCTCTCCTCAGTGGGTCTCTGGCAGCTATTCAAATGCAAGCTAACTATGTTAGGACTGGCTTTGCAAAACAGCTCTAAGCAAGAACTCCCACTGAATCGTAAAATGGAAATTCTGCTCTCAGGAAACCTCCAGAATTAGGTTTTATTTCTGACACCTCAGATAACAATAGAAAAAATTTGTCTTCATACATTCAAAGTGCTTCACATATATTATTTACACTTCTGCATCCGTGAGGAGTTGGGGGAAAAAAAAAAGAAAGAAAGAAAGAAAAAATGAGAAGATCTAAAGCGTAGAAATGCTCAGGGATTCTCCGAAGCTGTATTGCAAACAGTGATAATTTCCACTACAATGCTACCCCTGCCACGAACACTGCTAGCTCCTACAAAACTTACTATGTGATATGCCAAGGACAATGCAGAGCACCTCAGATAGCCTTTCCCTTGATTTTTATGGCATCCCTGGAGGGGCTCTGTCACCCAATTTTGTGGTGAGAAAAGTAAGGCTCAGAGAGGTAAGTAACTGTGCCTGAGCACACATGCTGCAAAGCGGTAAATGGGTTTATTTGATGCTGAAGCCCACATTTTGAACTACTACACCGCCACCCTTCAAGATTTCGCAGAAGGCATTTCCATACATTCTGTTATTATACTTCTATGTATTTACGTATTATACTCAGAATTACTGTACATTTTTTACTCTCACATAGCATGCATACAACTAGCTCTTCAGCAATCCTTTTATATTATTTCAAATGTCAAACACACGTTCCAGGGCTTCTTTGAAGCACTTACTGTGACATGATCTACAGAGAGATACAAACGTGCATGTTTGTTTCTGGCATGTCTTCCTCTTTAGAATGTAAGGTCAATTAGAACAGGAACTTTCTGTTTGAGTCATTATTCTAACTCCAAGCTTAAAACAGTGTTTACATTCAATAGTATATACACATATGCATACACTGAATGAATAACTCATAATCCAGACCCCAAATATCAGGACTATCTCTACTATTATAGATGAAAGTTATAATTACCTTTTATATGCACATATCAACTTATTAGCAATATTCTTACTTGAGCTATTTAACCAGATTCTATAAGGATCACACTATGATGCAGGATGCATGCAGTTGTTGGAAGCTGTTGAAAAGAACAAACAGTTCTTTAAGTAAAGAACAAATGAACTAGGCAAATATTCAAGAAGCAACACCATGGGGCAGAGAAAAATCAAGCTTTGAAATTCCTCAAAATGAAGCTGAAGTCCTAACTCTGTCATATAATGTAAATGTATCTTTATATATAAAAATGGGAAGTAATTAAGATTACATATAGGAATTACTATGAGGATGACATGAGATAAAACAGTCTGGCTTTTCAAACATAATTTTCCTGACTTCCTCTAAAAATACAGCAAAACAGCAAAGCATTCTATTTCAAACAATTGCAAATCTCTCGACCAAGTCATCTGCGGCAACAAAACAGAAAGGAGAAAGAAGAAAGATGCTGCAAGGCCCTCAAAGATCTCGAGGTCAACTGAGAAAGCATCAGACAGAACACGGCATCCTGGGTGATACCTCAACAGAATGGCAAAGCCGAGACGAAAGAAAAGGCATGAAAGCGGCACGGAAAAGAAAGTGGACAGCGTGCCTTTAGAACTCAGAACTGCACGGGGGGCAAACTTCAGAAGCAGCTTAGTGTGATGGCAAGATAGTGAATAGAACTAAATTCAGACTAAAAAGCTAGAGCTTTTCATTTCAAAGAGAGGGACAGAAGGGATAGACTGGCTTATGTTTCAGGAAAGCACCAAAGAACTTCACAATCCTTGGGAATTCCCCAGGGTGTAAAAGTTCAATAAAAGAAAATTGGATTAAAGTACTCAGCACTAAGTGAACATCTCAAGATTAGTTAGGTAGTCCGCTTCCCTCTCCTCTTAGATCTTTGGACTGGACACAGTGAAAAAATCAGAAACAAAACTATATAGTACTTCAGGAGACAGAAAAGTTTATGGAGTGAAGACTGTGTGAAAACCTCATGATGAGATTATAAACAGAGTTTGAGAGAATCCCCCCTCCTCATTCCTGAAAGATAATATTTGAGGTGATGAGCATATAGAACATGGAAAGTTAGTCTCTTTTGTGCTTTCTTTCCAGGAGTGTACAATTTTGTTTTTCTAGGTTTATGCAACTTACAAAGAAAAAAAAATGCAAGTGGAAGTTTTGTAATTATCCAAGAGATTTGAATACATAGAAAAGTCAGTTTGGAGAATGTCCCTCAACATCATTAGCCATTTTTTATTTATGTTTCTTGAAAGCTGGAGTTTTATCTAACAGCTTCATAAATATTGTTAAGATATTTAAGACAGAAGAGAGTGAATCTTTCTTACTATGTTTGGACTTTGAGTTAAAAGTCTTTAGGCAAAGACGATATATTACATGTGGGTTATTCTTAGAAGGTCCTAAATGAAACACTGTGTTCCATAATCACGTTTTCCATAAACTCTAAGGAACATATTTTTTATTAAAACATCAAACAGGACTTCTCTGGTATTACAGTGGATAGGAAATCCACATGCCAATGCAGGGAATGCAGATTTGATCCTTGGTTCTGGAAGATTCCACATGATGCAGAGCAACAAAGTTCGTGTAGCACAACTGCTGAGCACACACTCTAGAGCCCATGAGCCCCAACCGCTGAGCATATGTGCTACAACTACTGAAGCCCCTGTGCCTACAGCCTGTGCTCTGCTACAAGAAAAGCCACCATGCAGAGAGGCCCAAGTACCACGAAGAAAAGTAGCCCCATTTGTTGCAACTACAGAAAGCCCGTGAATGAAGTAAGATGTTCCTGTGACTGTTTTTAGTGATTTGCATATATTGAAATAGTTCATTTGTAAGCAATCCTGTAAGGTAAGAACTATTGTACCCACTTTACAGAGGCAGCAACTAAGGTAAGAGAGGTTGTATAAACTTCAACTGGTAAACTGCAGAGATTAGGTTCAAACAGAGATTTGAGCTATAGATGTGTGCGTAAATATAAACTATATTGCCACTTGTACCTTATTTGATTTAGTTCAGCAGAAAGTAGCAGAGGAGATGTCTGTCTGCTGTTGACAGGACAATAAAATCTTTAAATGGGAATATACATACTATCCAGGGCTTCCCAGGTAGCTCAGTGGTAAAGAATCTGCGTGCCAGTGGAAGAGATGCAGGGGACGCGCATTCAATCCCTGGGTCAGAATAACCCCTGGAGAAGGAAATGGCAACTCACTCCAGTATTTTTGCCTAGAAAATTCCATGGACAGAAGAGCCTGGCAGGCTATACAGTCTCTCCCCTCAGATGCATCTTTTCCCCCATTTCTGGTATTTTTTTTAACCAAACAGCAACAATATTCATAACCATTCTTTGTCACTTATTTTAATCCAATTCTTTCTTTCTTTTTATACAAGTGGATGATTTAACCTATGAAAAACTTCATCTATGAATCAATGGATGTAGGGATCCAAGGAGACTGGAAGTGAGACTGGAGAATTAGATCAAACAGTAGTACCATGACTGCAAATGGGGTTTGAAGGCATTGAGAGAATGTTTGGGAGACACAGAACTAAGCATAGAAACTGAACGAAGGCAGGAGAGAACAGCAGAAAGTACAGGCTCTGAGAGTGCCCTAGGCTGAAATCTCAGGTGACTTTTCGACAAATCACTAATCTCTAGTAAGCTTCTACTTTCTTCATTCTGTCAAGTGGGAACAATCATGGGAGGGCTCTCATGGTGTAGTACCATAGGTCGTAGCCATAATTAACATTATATATTAGAAATGAGATAAGGGATAAAGAATTATACTTGATTAAAAAAGATTTAATAAATCAATAAAATTGTACCCTGTAAGAAATTGAAGGCCACCTGAGAAGTTGATATAACCCTCCAAATCAGAGAAATACAGATGTTAATTATGTTTAACAACAAAACTGCTCCGTAATTAATTCAAGTATGCCTGGCAAATAAATTATAAAAGTGAAACATCATAATAGTTAAACTATTACAAGTCTTTATGTAACCTTAAGTCAATCTAGATTTTTTTTTTGGGGGGGTGTGAGGAAATATATGAGCATCTATTTGGAAAATAACATCTGCCTATATACAATTAATCAGTTTAATATTTTATTCTACAACTATAATTTCATTCTTATACACAATATTTTAGTATATACAATTTGCAATTGAGATCTTTATGATGAATTTTCTGAAGATTTTTACTTTTAATTTTTAAGTGACCTTTCTCAGAAATTATAGTAAATGTATACAAAATATTTAAGAGTCCTTGTCTTTGTGAACAGCTTAATCAAAGGATAACTTAGAGATACATGACTTCATACCTAGAGTTCTAAGTTGATGTTTAAAACCATGTAGAATGGGTCATCTCATGATTATATGTCCGTAAGTGATACATGAAAAATGTTTTATTAGTTTTCTACTTATTTATATCTCAAAATTATTATTTATTTTAAAGCAGAAATACAAAGTTTTTATAAATAATTTTAAATTTTAAAATGTAAAATTTTTAAACCAAATTATCTGAACAGTATAGTACAACTATTACATAAGTGATATTAGAATCCACAAATAATAAATTAGGAAAATGTGGAAAAATATTAAGGATTTAAACTTTAAATCTCTTCCAAGTTTCTTTTAACAATATTTTGTACTATATAATCTATCATATCTCAAAAGTTTAATAGAAACACAAGTATTACTAATTGAATAAAAAACTTCAGTTGACTATTCTGTATTATGTAGGCAAATATGACCTGATTACCTGCTTTTCTTTGCACTTGGCTTGGTGTGTGTGCACTTGTGCATGATCTTCAGCTGATATTTAAAGAGATATAGACATTAACTACAGTCTAACTACTGTCCACTATTAAGATGATAGCCAGTGTGTCTTTCCATTTTCCCTTTTGGACTACAGGAAATCAGGAAACAACTAAGTAAGAAGGAAAATTAAAACTACTAATTTGCTATTTGAATTTAAAATATTTTACTTCTCTTATTCCAACACTACTCCTGCGGACATGTATTTCTAAGGCAATAGAAGCACATACAACATATACACACACAACACACTCAAAACACTACCTTGCTCCAATGGTTCCACACTTCTAATTAAAAGCCACATTTTGTTAAGCAAATTAGGAGTTACAATAAAGTGGAGGGAGCATGTGAAATGAATAATTAACGTTTTATAGACTTCAGCATCATAATTAAGATTAAATGCTGCATATATTCAAACTAGATTAGCACAGCCATTGAAAGCAGCGATGTGCTCAGTGGGAGAGTATGCTTTTGCTAAATAATGTTTTATGAAGAGTATTCTAAAAACATTAAGCATAAGGTTGTCATATATAAAATGATTAAAAGTTTTATACAAAAGAAGCTGTAATTCCGGTAAATGAAGTAATTTCATTTTCCTGCTGTTTTCACCTTTAGGAACATACTGTAAATGGAAAGGAACGCCATGTGATATCTTATTAAATAGAGTATGAATCCCCTTGTTTGAAATGAATAAACTCTCACTGTATAAATTTGGAGTAACGGACAGTTTCAGGCACTTAACCTTCCTTCTTTCTTTGCTGTTTCTTGGAAAGATTCATTTTGTTTAACGCAATTTTGTTTATTACATCCCTCAATCTTGCTAGCAAGATTTTTGGGGGTCATTACTCAAGATAAACTTTCATTTAATTTTTCTTTAACTGAAATCTTTCCTGCATTTTGCCATAACTCCTGGAAACTCTTCTTGGCAATGTATATTAATATTTTCCTTGTATGTGCATTTCACTCATGTTGACACCTTTTATGCTGAGATTTGACTTGATTCTGAGCTACTTTCATTCAGCTCTCCTCTCTTGCTTCTTTTTCACAATATTTTAACAAACTAGAATCTTAAAATAAATCCAAAGCAAAATGTGACTTTTATGTCAGTTTATTTTATTAGTTACAGTTCTTTCCTGACTAACCTCTCCACTGTTGTTACTGATCTAAAACTATTTAAAAAGAAAACAGTAAAAAAGTTCTCTTAAATCTAATTCCATGATAAACCTATACCTTTAATGAGAAAAATCATTGCTCAGAGTGATCACCTAATGGAGAGATAATCTAGTGCATTTATGCATATATAATTTTAAGCATATCCTTATTTTAAGATCTCATTATTTTGATATCTATTGACTTGAGAAAAAGTTCATCGTTATGTGAAAACCTAAACAAACTTTTTGGCCAATCCAATTAAAAAAATATATCAAAATTAAGATAAAAATAAAAGTTCTTGGGATATATTGGTTTAAGAAAAAGATATATATACACACACACACATATATGTATACACACATATATATATACACACACACACACACGTATATATACATATCTTGTTTGTTTGTTTTTATTTTGGGGAAGTGAGTCTTTTCCTATAGTTATGTACACATATTGCAGCGTAAAATATTTCAAACAGCTTTTGGGGAGTATCAATTCAGGGACTGCATTTTATTTTCTAGGTAAATCTTTGTGGGGTGGGTGGAGTGGGGTGGGAGAAAGAAAACAAAATATTCCATAAGAGGACAGTATGATCAGATAGGTTGTTATCATTTAAAACAGAGAAGAATTGCAGATTTCATTCACGTGGTGCAAATGTCTGTTTTATCAAAATCATACCATGAATCTGATTCAGCACGGGATGGTTCCTATAAACTGAGGGAGGGACTTTAACTTGTAGATGAATTATTCTTAGGAAATAGCATCCATTACTTTAAAAATGAAGCAAGTCAAAAAGAGGAAAAAATTTTAAATGCCAAATAAAAAGTTGACTAATTACATACAAATAAGCCAAGGGGAAATCTTGAAATATTATCTCAAATATATATATATATATATCAGGTAATATATATATATATTATATATATATATATCAGGTAAATATTTAGGAAACTCATATAATGGGTGTATCAAGAAATCCACAAAGTTGATTTATTTACAAGCAGCTAATGCCAAGGAAATCTTAAACAGAATGGAAAAAATAGGTACCAACAAAAACACAAAAAATTGAGATAACCAGGTCTCAAGAGGGTAAAAAAATCTACAGCTAGTATCCTTGTCAATTTAACAAATTATTTTTTAAAACATTACATTAGTCACCAGTTTTTTGTGTAAAAAAAAAATCACTACTTTATGGATTTGAGATTTGAGATGAAACAGAATTACTGTAATTGTAAATTACATTTATAGCAACATAATTGAAGACCCTACAAGTAGGTAACACTAAGAACTTATCATTACAGTGCCATAAACATTGTTTATAGCAATATAAATATTGATAATAATGTAATAAAAAATCAATAGTGGTTATTCAAAGTGTAACTAACTTGGATGAAATATTTAACTTTAAATCTTTGTGGGATGTATATTGCCATAGAAGGAAATTCTGTATGTCAAGTCTAATCAATCTTAAATACTGGTTTAAAATGAAAAGAAAAATGGTTATATTCACTGGACATCCTAGATATGGCAGTTTTTTTTTTATAAATTGGCCTCCTTAAAAAATGGTATATTTTATTAAGACGGAAAAGCAGCTGGTATACACGACAAGTGATTCTCAGATTAGTGTGCATGAGTCTCATGTAGCAATCAAAGTCAAGCACCATATTCCATTTTATTCCTGGAAAAAAGTAACTTGAGAATAGGAGTACAAGTATTTATCAGGGTTCTTATGGAAAGTTTCTACTTAATTCTCCTTCAGTTAGACAGAATTCTAAGTCTCCAAAATTCCTGCCCTGGGGTGTGCATGCCCTGTAAATCCACTGCCCGTCTTTGAAGGGAGAAGTCAGTTTCTAAACTGGAGAGGATCCACTTATGTATGGCATGTTTTAGTGAGGCTCACTGAGCACAGAAGGGCAGGCTGCCTCTAGAAATTGAGAACAATGAGCAGTAAGTATCAGCCCTCATCTATCAACTTGTGGATAGAATTACCGACATCAGCACTTCATTTGAAAACATTATAATGATACCATCCTTAACTTCGTAGTCTAGAAAGAAACTCCACATCTGCCATCCCCAGTACCTACAACTCACAGATACCACTGGAAGGAAATGAATTCTGTTAATAATCAGTGAAGATGCAAAGGATTTGTGAGCCTCAGAGGAAAATATAGCTCCAAACAATACCATGACTGCAGCCTAAAGAAACCCTGAGTAAGACTGAGTTAGCCTACATTCAGACTTCTGACCTACAGATGGTGAGATATGTTAGTTTATTATACAGAAATGTAATTAGAAAGCGAATATACCTGCTTTAACTTTTCTGTCCAAAAATCTACGTATTTATTTTGCTATCTGTTCTAGCCTCAAAGCAATTGAAAACTTAAGAACAAAACACACCCCCTCCCATTTTCCCTAAACAAAACAAAAAAACCCACTGTTTTCCCTGATCCTCCAAACTAGTTTCAGCTCACAGTGAACATCTAAGACTCCATGCCTCAAATGTGAAATGAATATCACATGCTGATGGTACTATAAGCATCTATAAGCACCTATGTAACGCTCAAATGCAGTAACATAAACTTCATTGGTATATGCACAGAGGCATTTATCTTTGAAAGGATCATTTTAAGGGTAGTATAAAACCTAGGAAGACTTCAAATTCAAGTCCAAACTGTAAGAACAAACCAGCTGTATGTCACCATATTAGTGGGTAAGAGAATATATGAATAGCTTCAGACCTCGAATAGGATGGCCCATCTCAAATTCAAGTCCTGAGATTCTCTCCCCAATTTCACCTACATATTAACATTGTCTAGAAGTACTGAACTCCATTTGGTGATGGACAGGGAGGCCTGGCATGCTGCAATTCATTGGGTCGCAAAGAGTCGGACATGACTGAGCGACTGAACTGAACTGAACTGAGAAATACTATTATTTCAAGCAAACAAGGGAAACTTAAATTTATTATCCTCATATGCCACGTACAGGCTGGAAGCTTTTTCTTTTTGAGATCACTTAATTATCTGCCACATTTTTAGAGTAATTAGAAAGAGATAGTAACAGCAGCCTGAAAGTCAAGTAGCAAAAAGCGTGTGTGAATCAAGCAGACACATATAAGAAGGAGTGGTATAGAAAGTGGAAAACTGAGGAGTGCATGCCTACTTAGTATCCAGTCGTATTTTTTTTTTTATAAAAATATCTTCTGATTATCAATTAAAACACTGCTTCCATACGCTTGCAAGAAAAGAGAGAGAAATGGTAAGGAAACCAGGCTTTGTAACTTATGCTCTGGGACCCTTGTTAGTAAATTACCTAGTCTCTCTAAGCCTTACTTTCCTTAACTTTAAAATGAAACAAAACACTGTTTGTTCTTAAATTGTCATAAGGATTAAATTATATAACGCACTGAGAATAACAACCTTAATATATGTGGTAGCAAGTAATGGAAATAGTGGTGATCAAGTAGGAATATCAATTTGCTCAACTCCAATCATTCTTTCTTCTATTACCGGGCATTCTGTCCTACATATAATGTAGTAAAATCCATGTACATAAGTAAATATTTATATATAAAATATATATATATAAATATGTGTATGTATGTATATATCCACACATATATATAAATTGGGAAAGCCATGTTAAAATGTTAATTTTTGGCTTTTTTTTTTTTATATAAAAGTAGATGGACATTTGAAAGTAGATATTCAATTCCATGGTGATTCCCTGGTGACTCAGATGGTAAAGATTTGCCAGCCAATGCAGGAGACATAGATTCAATTCCTGGATCAGGAATATCCCCTGGAGAAGGGAATGCCTACCCACTGCAGTATTCTTGCCCAGGAAATCCCATGGACATAGGAGCCTGCAGTGCTGCGGTCCATGGGGTCGCAAAGAGTTTAACATGACTTAGTGACTAAGCAACTACAACAAATCCTATGCAGCAAAATTCAAAAGATATGAATGAAATCCAGTGAAAAACAAATCTCCATCACATCCTTGTACCCTAAGCATGGTGTTGTTCTCCGGAGGACTTTTGTTACCAGTTTATTGTGTTTATTTACATCCAAGATTTTCTCTAGATTTTTTCCATCTGGGGGTTGAATGGAGTTGTAGAAGATTTTGGATGCAATTTTTCTAATGGTGGCATTCAATGGCTGCCTAATTATTCCATTACCATACTACTGATAAGCTAACAGTGAAAATAAATTTAGGAAAAAAGATACTTAAAAAGGAGTGTTTGAACTGATACCATTGTTTCTTACCTCAGTGCCCTAGAGGACACTGATAAGTTAGAATTGAGTATATTGAAAATGTTTCATTGTTTATAGAGATAAATTGAATAGTTACATTCATCCAGCCATTATATTTTTTTTCTAGAAAATCTCAGTGAGTCTTGAAGATGTCCATAGCAATTTTAGATTTTAAATAAAACTTTTTTTTTTCAGTCAAAGACACGTCATAATATTTCTGGTATTATCTAAGCGCTAACATATCCAGAGACTTGAGAGTTTTTCTACCTTCTCAATCATCTGTTCTAAAGAGTTGTATCTAGATTTTACTTTTTACAAAGCTGAAACATTTAATTCTCTTAAGACATTTCAGGTTAAGTTACCTTGTAATGAAGAATTTTGCCCAATCGCACTAAATAGCATTCAATTATTAATTATTTGAAAAATTGAATAAGAATTCCTAACATAACTTTCCACTTAAACAAGAGAAACAATTTCCCATATACTGTGGTGCTTTGTGAATGCATTTGCTGTAGGTAAATATTCTGTATTGCCATGATGAACATTACAACGAACAGAAACCACAATTTAAAATAGAGTTGGGAAGCCAGAAGGGGGAGCTGCCATGCCCTGAAACAATGGAAGAGTCCAAGAGGAAGAAGGAAGGCTTCTTGCCTGACAAGAGCTCATCCATAAGAGGCTGTCACAGTAAGTCAGTGGACAGCCACCACACACTTTGAACTAAATTTTCCCCAGGACTCTTTTCTGCTACCCCCCACCCCCAACTTCCTTTTACCCTCTTTAAAAGAGTTCTCCTCTCCTTACTATGAGGGGATTTACATATGGCTCACCTTGGTTGCAGATTCCAAAAGGCAATTCTTGGCTGATCTTGAATAAACCTATCTTCTGCTGGAGAAATAACTAGTCATCTATTTGTTTAAGGTCAATGCCATCTAGCTTAGGGAATTGTTATGAAAATTCTTTTCGTTTGAAACAATTTAATGTCCTTTCTATAGCTCACTGTTGCAATTTAGGCAATTTCCCTTAGCACATGTTGGAGTGAGTCCTAATTCCTACTAAAATGATTTTGTACCCACATTTTTAATGACTAAATAATTGATATGTTGGTGGGTACTCCATGCACATGATTTTGAAACATTAAATATAGAAGGACATTCTAATCACCCTTGAACAAGATTTTTTTTAGTGATATTTCCCATTATAATAAGTGTTAAAAGTGCAGGGAAGTTAAACAGCAGTTAATAACAATCAAGTAATTTATGCTAGCTTCATATTTAGGGTTAAGTACTCTAGCAAAAGCACTTGTTCACCTTGGAGATTATGTTTCATTTCCAACATAATCCTCAAATTAAAAAGATATGCATGTTGGCATGAGCCCTCTTTTCTATGCACAGTAGCTCCCATTGTCCTCAAGGGTCCTCTTGGGTTATTTTGCTATGGAAGCAGTTAATTTTTTTCCCCCACATTTTAAACCTGAAAATTACATAGCTGTAAATCAGTAAACAGCTCTGCATATTTAGCATGTTTAATTACAGGCTCAAAAACTGTAAGGCAGTGGGGTCAAGTTTATCCCAGAACAATCATCAAATTGACAAAAGTGGGGCTTCATGACTTTGAAGTAATCCATAATCTCATTTAGGCAACTCATTTAGATATAAATACAGAAAATGGTATAGATATAGCCTTCTAATAGCATGCCAAGATTTGGCCAAGAAGAAAATAGCAGGCTCTTTTACTAAGATTCCTAGTTTGGGACCATGTTAATGTTCTCTTTAGAAATCTACAGGGAGGTTTAACCTTCAGATTAACTGGAATACCCAGTGGTATCCAGGCTGTCAGGAAAGGCTGTGGAAAGACTCTCTTAATAAGCATTCAAGAAGGTTATTTACATAAGCTGTCTTCCTTAAACTAAGTATTAAAAAATGATATCGTTGCACAAAGTCAAAGCAGTAAGCAATATTTGAACCCAGAATTTCCTTTGCTATTATTATTCCATAAACACAGAGAAACAGTTGTCTCCAATTCTTGCTTCAAGTGAGAGGGCTCTGGATCCAAACAATTGGAACTATGTACCCAGCATACAAACAGGAATCTGTTACTCAGACCTCAACAGGTTAAGGTCTGTGTACTGTTTTGGTAGGACTGTCATAACAAAGGACTACAGACATGGGTGGCTTAAACAAGAGAAATGTGTTCACATGTTCTCTCACAATTCTGAGGACTAGAAGTTAGAAAAAAAAAAAAAGCTATCAGCGAGGTCAGTTTCTTTTGAAGCCTTTTTCTTTGGCTTGTAGGTGACCATCTTCTCCATACGTTTTAACATGGTCCTATGTGTGTCTGCGCCCTAATCTCCTCTCATAAGGACACCAATAACATTGGAATAGGGCCTATCAACGAAATTCCTTGTAACTGAATTAGCTCTTTAAAGATCCTATCCCTAAAACAGTTACACTTGAGGTGCTAGTGATTAGGACATCAACATATAAATTTTGAGAAAGCTCAACTTAGTCCATAATAGTACATAAGAGTAGACAGTGGAGATTGAAGTTCAAAGATGTTTTACCCTGGTGATTCTGCTTACAACGCGCATGTTACTTTTGCCTTTACTTTGTCTTGTTATCACATAATATATAAAAAAGTGAACTGAATATATTAGTTGCTCAGTTGTGTCCATCTCTTTGCAACCCCATGGACTGTAGCCTGCCAGGCCCTTCTGTCCATGGAACTCTCCAGGCAAGAATACTGCAGTTGGTAGCCAGTCCCTTCTCCAGGGGATCTTCCCCAACCAGGAAGAGAACCCAGGTCTCCTGCACTGCAGGCATATTCTTTACAGTCTGAGACACCAGGGAAGGCCAAATAATATATAAAGTATTTTTCTATTAAAAAAAAAATCCACTCATAACCTGGCCTTCTTTCCCGGTAACCTAAACACTGAATCTTTCTTAAAGGCCTGTTAGATCCTTTTTTTTTTTGTTAAACAGGCTTCCCAACAGGAATATGTCTTTTAGACCAAGATATTTGGACAATAATCCTGCCAAAACATTTTTTATTTTCAGGTTATAACTCCAAGGCTGTAAAACTCTAGATGTTTTGTGATGATACTACACCTCAGATATCATAACTGAGGCAGGACAAAGCTGCTATGGTACACTTTTTATTCAGGAGCAAATCTCCTTTAAGTTTTCAGTGAAGCTGTTTGGTGATGCCCAGGACAAAAAATCAGCCCTTCTGTGCTGTATAGAGAAAGTCATTTGGCTCTGAGGGTATTGAGTTAATTGACAACTACAAGAAGAAAACTTTGTCTCTACTTGCCAGATACCTCAAGGGTATATATATATAGTAACTGACAGACAAAAGATTTACAGATCTGAGATTCTAGAAACTTTCTTGAGAATATACCTTGAGAATATTCTTAGTTATACCTACTATTACTGAGTAAAATAAAAATAAATATGCAAGCTATTGTCCCCATTATTTCTAAATACCCAACTAAGCTTGTTATAGTGGAATTCCTTTCTTCATGTGACTATAGTTAATGACCAAATTGCTATTTGTATAACAAAAAATAAATGAAGTTAAATCATATTTAGATGATTTAATAATTATATATTTTTAAATTATTAATGCAAACATAATACCAGGAAAAGGTAAATAATTCATGATGTGCTTATAAATAATTTCTATTAGTGAAATAGATTAAGAAAATGATTTGTCCTTACCAGCGGGGTTCATAAATAATTAACAATAACTACAACTGACATCTTTTAGATTCACCTCAAAACCCTAACATTTAACCCTCTATTTATAATATAAAGTACAGTTTTAAATGAAAAATAAAATGTACTTATGTATAATCTTCATTTACTTCAGATCATTTTAAACATTTTTAAATGAGGTATGTAAACAGCATTACTAATGTGTTTAATATTCATAAAGATAAGGCAATTTTTCTTTTAAATTTTAAATCTGGAAGAAGATGTATGTTTGTTGAAACATAAGTTAATTTTATAGTTCCAATCCATAGCATGTTCAATTTATATACTCCCTAACTTTATATATTGTGTTAAAGAAAAAATAAATACATTTTTGGAAGAACTTGATAGACTTCATTTTCCAGCAGTATGTTTCCAACAGACCCTTCAAAATGTGTCCAGGAATCAGTTCAGTTCAGTCACTCAGTCATGTCTGACTCTTTGTGACCCCATGGACTGCAGCACACCAGGCTTCCCTATCCATCACCAACTTCCTGAGTCTGCCCAAACTCATGTTTATCAAGTCGGTGATGCCATCCAACCATCTCATCCTCTGTCATCCCCTTCTCCTCCTGCCTTCAATCTTTCCCAGCAATAAGGTCTTTTCCAATGAGTCAGTTCTTTGTATCAGGTATTGCCAAAGTATTGGAGCTTCAGCTTCAGCCCTTCCAAAGAATATTCAGGACTGATTTCCTTTAGGATTAGACTGGTTTGATCTCCTTGCAGTCCAAGGGACTCTCAAGAGTCTTCTCCAACACCGCAGTTCAAAAGCATCAGTTCTTCAGCACTCAGCTTTCTTTCTGGTCCAACTCTCACATCCATATATAACTAGCTTTGATTAGATGAACCTTTGTCAGCAAAGCAATGTCTCTGCTTTTTAATATGTCCAGATCTCCCACATTGCAGGCTGATTCTTTTACCAGCTGAACCACCAGGGAAGCCCTGTCTAGGAATGGTGTAGCACATTTGGGTAGGTTACCTACAGTTCACCCACTCAGATAGTAAACAAGCAGAGATTGGCTGCTGTGGTTAAGTAGCAGTTATTTGCAACAAAAGAACAGTTATGATGTGGCTAGCTTCTTAATAACAGTAACTACTTGAAGAGCCAGATGTCCTCACTAATGACAAAGTCCAGCTGGTTGCTCATCTTTGAATCAGGAGGTCTCTGACTCCATATTGGGGCATGCATGCTTTTCATTTAACAGTTTCTGAATCTTTACATTTAAAGACACCTGTGTTCCTTAAATGGGTCTGTTCTTGTTTTCTACCAATTTACATTAACTTTTTGATGATCCCAAATATCACAATATATGCATGGATCTATATAATTAATACACAAACATTTACTTAAGTCTCCATTGCATAAGTAAGTCTATTAATATTTTGCCTCTGTCAGTTCAGTCACTCAGTCATGTCCAACTCTTTGCGACCCTATGAATTGCAACATGCCAGGCCTCCTTGTCCATCACCAACACCGAGTTCACTCAATCTTACATAGGTAATCTATATAAGTATACCCCATCAAGTGCTTATTATTATTAATATATATTATATAAATGCATATAAATATATACAAATCTTCAGATACACATATCAATCTCCTCCATATTCTTTTCTTTTCAAATCTCACTTTGATAACTACTTGCAGACTTTCCTGGTGGCTCAGACAGTAAAGCATCTGTCTACAATGCGGGAGACCTGGGTTCGATCCCTGGGTTGGGAAGATACCCTGGAGAAGGAAATGGCAATCCACTCCAGTACTATTGCCTGGAAAATCTCATGGACAGAGAAGCCTGGTAGGCTACAGTCCATGGGGTCACAAAGAGTTGGACACGACTGAGCGACTTTATTTCACAATTGTATTTCTTGATGTGCTCAGTTTCTCAGTCATGTCCAACTTGTTGTGGCCCCATGGACTATAGACCACCAGTCTCCTCTGTCCATGGGATTTCCTGGGCAAGAATACTGGAGTGGGTTGCCATTTCCTACTCCAGAGGATCTTCCTGACTCAGGGATCAAACTTGCACCTCTTGAGTCTCCTGAACTGGCGAGCATATTCTTTATATACACCATTTGGGAAGCCTGTACTTGGCAGATTTCTTAACATATAATAGTCACCTGTTGTTTTCAGTGTATATGCCCCGAGATCCCCAGTATATACCTGAAATTGCAGATAGGACACAGCCTTATGCTGCTGCTGCTAAGTCGCTTCAGTCATGTCTGACTCTGTGCGACCCCACAGACGGCAGCCCACCAGGCTCCGCCATCCCTGGGATTCTCCAGGCAAGAACACTGGAGTGGGTTGCCATGTCCTTCTCCAACACAGCCTTATACATACTGTTTTTTCTCTTACATATGTATCTATGATAAAGTTCTAGGTAGTAGTTCTACATCTAGTTCTGCTTTATTGACTACACCAAAGCCTTTGACTGTGTGGATCACAACAAACTATGGAAATTCTTCAAGAAATGGGAATACTAGATCACCTGACCTGTCTCCTGAGAAATCTGTATGCAGGTCAAGAAGCAACAGTTAGAACTGGACATGGAACAAAGGATTGGTTCCAAATTAGGAAAGGAGTATGTCAAGATTGTATATTGTCACCCTGCTTATTTAACTTCTATGCAGAGTACATCATGTAAAATGCCAGGCTGGATGATGCAGAGCTGGAATCAAAATTGATGGGAGAAATATCAATAACCTCAGATATACAGATATTACCACCTTTATGGCAGAAAGTGAAGAGGAATAAAGAGACTCTTGGTGAATGTGAAAGAGGAGAGTGAAAAAAGCTGGTTTAAAACTCAACATTCAGAAAACTAAGATGTTGGCATCCAGTCCCATGACTTCATGGCAAATAGATGGGGAAACAATAGAAAGAGTGGCAGACTTTATTTTGGGGGGCTCCAAAATCACTGCAGATGGTGACTGTAGCCATGAAATTAAACGATGCTTGCTCCTTGGAAGAAAAGCTATGACCAACATAGACAGCATATTAAAAAGCAGAGACTTTATCTTGCCAGCAAAAGTCCATCTAGTCAAAGCTCTGGTTTTTCCAGTAGTCATGTATGGATGTGAGAGTTGGACTATAAACTGAGCATCGAAGGATGGATGCTTTTGAACTGTGGTATTGGAGAAGACTCTTGAGAGTCCATCGGACTGCAAGGAGATTCAACCAGTCCATCCTAAAAGATATCAGTCCTGAATATTCATTGGAAGGACTGATGCTGAAGCTGAAACTCTGATACTTTGGCTACCTGATATGAAGAACTGACTCATTTGAAAAGACCCTGATGCTGTAAAAGATTGAAGATGGGAGGAGAAGGGGACTACAGAGGATGAGATGGTTGGATGGCATCACTGACTCAATGGATATGAGTTTGAGTAAGCTCCGTTTGTTGGTGATGGATAGGGAAGCCTGGCATACTGCAGTCCATGGGGTCAGAAAGAGCCAGACACAACTGAATGACTGAACTGAACTGATGATAAAGTTAACTTATAAACCTGATGCAGCAGAAGCCATCTGAATTGCCAGCATTACTACTCTTCTGATTTGGGACAATCATTAAGTCTCAGCACAAGTCAAGGTGCACAAAAGGAGATAATAGCAATTAAAATAAGTATAGAGATGGAAAATCTGAACAGTCATTAAAATAGATCTTAATAATATATTTTAAATTTATTCCCTTATAATGGAGGCTCCATCTTCAAGAGAAATAGACCTTTCACTCTAAGTGGTCATGTACCAGAGTCACACTGAATATATCTCTAAGTCACACAATAGAAATAATATAAACAACTCTCTGACCACAATGCAATACAATTATAGAATATCAACAACAACAAAAAATTTTTCAGTTAAAAATTAAGACAAAATGAAAGTTCTATTAAAAGACTTGAGCAAAATAAAATATAAAATATACATTGAAGTGATATAATTTCTAAAAATACAAAACATATCCCACTTAAAGATGTAGGAGAAGAAAATTCATAGTACTTAATAGTTTTATCAGGATAGATTAATAATGAAATACCTAGCTTAAAAAATAAACACAGAAAAACTAAGGAATAGCAAAATAAACCAAAAGTGCCCATGAAGGGAAGTAAAGGTAAAAGATTAATGAAAAAAAGAATAGAAAAACAGTCATCTAATTTTAAAAGTCCTGTTATCATGATATATTTAAAAAAAGACAAGTCAGTAGCAAATCTGATCTAAGAAAATGGGGTGGGGGTGGGAATCACATATATAAACGAGGAAATTACTGCAAGTGAAAACATTTTTTTTAACCTTGAGAATAATTTATGCATAATTAAACAAATGAAAGCAACAATAAAGCAGAGAGAAAAAAGTGAAACCTGGGAAAAACACATAATTTTCTACAAAAAAGATTATTATTAAAAAATGACCCCATGAGAGGTAGAAAGCTTCAACAGACCAATTTTCATAGTAGAAATAGAGCATGTTACTAAGGAACCACTTTGCAAACAAAGCACCAGGTCCAGATGCTTTCTCAGAGGAATTCTACCAACCCTCCATACACTGGCGAGTTTCAATGCTTTGTTGTCCAAACATTGAAAATGGAAAAAAAAAAAAAAATCTTTAATATTATGAAGCTAATATAACATCAACATGAAATCTTATAAAGATGGTACAAAAAAGAAAGCTGTGTTTCTTTAAAACATCAACGCAAACATACCAAATGGTGTGTGTGTGTGTGTGTGTGTGTGTGTGTGTGTGTGTGTGTGTGAGTCACTCAGTCATGTCCGACTCTGTGACCCCAAGGACTGTAGCCTGCCAGGCCTCCTCTGTCCAAGGATTCTCCAAGCAAGAGTACTGAAGTGGGTTGCATTTCCTGCTCCAAAATGAAAGGGTGAATCACTCTAATGCTTTGTTAAGAATATGATATACAATCACTAAATAGAATTTACTCCAAAAGTATCACTAATCCAACATTAAGAAATCCATTGATACTGATATTATACAGTTATTAAAAACAAAAGAAGCCCCAAATGAAAGTCGTCAATCCCCATATCACCAAACTTAGACTTTACTATGGTTTCAGCTCTCCCAGAAATGGTTTAAACCAGTTCTATCAGGAATTGCGTAATCAACATTAATTAGGTAGTCAGCCTGATAGACCCCAGTAGTCATGTATGGATGTGAGTGTTGAACTATAAAGAAAGCTGAGCACCAAACAATTGATGCTTTTGAACTGTGGTGTTGGAGAAGACTCCTGAGAGTCCCTTCAACTGCAAGGAGATCCAACCAGTCAATCCTAAAGGAAATCAATCCTGGATATTCTTCGAAAGGACCGATGCTGAAGCTGAAACTCCAATACTTTGGTCACCTGATTTGAAGAACTGACTCTTTTGAAAAGACCCTGATGCTGGGAAAGATTGAAGGCAGGAGGAGAAGGGGATGACAGAGGANAGGAAATCAATCCTGGATATTCTTCGAAAGGACCGATGCTGAAGCTGAAACTCCAATACTTTGGTCACCTGATTTGAAGAACTGACTCTTTTGAAAAGACCCTGATGCTGGGAAAGATTGAAGGCAGGAGGAGAAGGGGATGACAGAGGATGAGATGGTTGGGTGGCATCACTGACTTGATAGACTTGAGTGTGGGCAGGCTCTGGGAGTTGGTGATAAACAGGGAAACCTGTCATGCTGCAGTCCATGACATTGCAAAGAATCAGACATGACTGAGCAATTGAACTGAACTGAACTGACACCCCTGCCATGTTTTAAAGTAAGTGACTTTTCATTAACTGACTTGTTGCCTATGTTCCCCCTCTCTTCTGCTTATAAAAGGCTTTTAAAAAAATATCATAATAAAATGCAACTCCTCAGAACCCCTTTCTGTTTGCTAGATTAGATATTGCCCTAATAGAATTTTTACTCAGATTCTTAGTTTTTAATATGCCTCCGTTTATCTGAGTACATGTTTATATATCCATCATTAAAATATTTTAAGAATCATGATTATCCCAATAGATGCTTAAAAAAGCCATTGATAGAACTAAACACTCATCCTTATTTACAGAACACTCAAGAAAATACACCTTGATGGATATGTTAACACATTATAATGTTAATTTTTAGCTCGAAGCCAGTATTTTATTTTATCCAGAGCGGTAGAACATATCCAGGAAAGAAGCAAAAATGCCTGATATCACCATATTCAAGCAATGACAGAGGTATAAGATTGATAAGAAAATTCTATTTGCAGATATATAATCATACACCTAAAAAAACCTAATCATTGATGAAACTAACAATAAAAAATTCATTATGGGAACAGAATTTTAGCTTTCTACATTTACATTTAATTGATGAAGGAAACTGAGTCAAGTCCATAGATCCCTTCGGGGACTTCATGTACTGCATTGATGACATCTATGCTACAATATTCATTTAGAACTGAAAATTTCATGATTCTAATGTAAGTCTTCCCATTGTATGTCACAGAGTAATGTTTTAGATCATCAGCTGAAACAATGGACTTGAAATACTTAGTAAAGGAAGCAATCATTTCATTGTTTGTTGAAGTATGGATTGACTAGTCTACTTGACAACTTAGTAAGTTTACTCTAGTAAATAAAATGTTTATATTCTTCCTTTCATGAGCTTATTGTCATAAAAGGGAACATTAGAATAAGATTCCTGAGTTTAAAATAATCATAAAATGGACTATAATGATCAAGTAACTCTGTAATTCAAATGTTTTCACCTATATAATAGACAAAAAGCATGTATTTCAACTAGTTCAAATATCCAGTCCAACATAAAGAAACTCTGAGTTCTCTTTGTATAAATTTGATTTTCTCCTTATAATTGTAATGGAGCAGCATTACCAGTACAGGCATTTCAGGGATCCGTGAAGGAGCCCAGACTATTTCTTCTCTGTTAGCCAGAAAGGGACTGAATTATTTTAACACAATTTAATCATGTTTCTTCCACAGCACTATGGATGATTTCCATGTAAACAGGTCTAGAGCCTGCTCACCAGATACTGAGGTGGAGATAAAGTACTGACTCTTGACTGGCAAGACAAAGGCTGTGAAAAGAGCACAATAAGAGAGAATGTACTTTCATTCTCTGCTAAATCTTGTTCTATTGCCTACCTTTTCCTCCTATCTACTAGGCAAGTCATTGCCCCTCGTTATAACTCATGGGTTTCAAAGAGCATTATTTGGTTATTGGCAAGTAAACAGGAGGCTTGTAATCTTCTGAAGAAACACAGCACTCAGAATATAGTACTACAAATTACTGACGACATTTTTAAATTGATATTTTCTCAATAATCTGCTGTTAAGAAAATACGGGCATTTCTACATGATACTGATTTAACTGTCTGTGATTATGAAAAACATATGTACACATTCTTTAAAACAAACACGAGCAAAGTTTGTGTTGCTGCTTCTGCTAAGTCGCTTGAGTCGTGTCTGACTCTGTGCGACCTCATAGACGGCAGCCCATCAGGCTCCCCCGTCCCTGGGATTCTCCAGGCAAGAACACTGGAGGGGGTTGCCATTGCCTTCTCCAAAAGTATGTGCTAGGCAGAGGGTATACCACGGTAACAAAAAAGAAGTAATCTTCGTAAGTGAATTTTACAATCTTATGCATAAAGGACAAAAATAAATAAGTATGGAAATATTTAAATACAACTTGAAAGGAGAAAGATCACACTTAAGGTGATGAATATCTTACTTCAATAGAGAATAATATGCATTAGATGGCATGGCCAGCAACAGCTTATCTGAGAAGACAATATTTGAGAGACATTAAAAGGATCTATCCATGTGATATTTGGGTGTTGTTTTCCACACCAATATAACAGCATCTGAAAATGCTCTAAGAAGTATTCTAGAAATTGACAGAAGTTTGGACATGCTGCAAGGCAATGTCTATGAAAAAGAGTAGCTTTACTCATGGTTGGGACTACAGATGAGGTGGGTTCTCATAAGCTGTGATGTAGACTTTTATGTTTTCCTATAATGCAATAAAGGAAAAGTGGTGGGTTCTAAGCAGGTCACCATAATGATCTAATTTATAATTAAAATTCTGACTGCTTTGTGAAACACAGATTATATGAGACAAGCAATGGAATGTGAAACAATACTCTAGATGAGAAATAGATTGCATTGGCCGGGATTAGGTTAGAGGAAATGCAGAGAAGTGTAATTACTCAAGACCCTTTGGAATTGTAAGTAACAAGACTTGCTTTTCGTTTGGATGCTGTGAATTCAGGAGAAGAAATTGTCCAGAATTAGCTCAACATTCAGAAANGATCAGCCCTGGGATTTCTTTGGAAGGAATGATGCTAAAGCTGAAACTCCAGTCCTTTGGCCACCTCATGCGAAGAGTTGACTCATTGGAAAAGACTTTGATGCTGGGAGGGATTGGGGGCAGGAGGAGAAGGGGACGACCGAGGATGAGATGGCTGCATGGCATCACGGACTCGATGGACATGAGTCTGAGTGAACTCCAGGAGATGGTGATGGACAGGGAGGCCTGACATGCTGCGATTCATGGGGTCGCAAAGAGTCGGACACAACTGAGTTACTGAACTGAACTGATTCCAAGATTCTGAATTAAGCAATGTATCTGTAGCAGTATCAGTTCCTGCGATATCTCTAATAAGTGTCATTAAAGAGAAAGTATATTATTTTGAGTTTTATTAATTGCTTTCCTATCCTGTAAAATCACATGAAAATGGCCAACAAGCATAAAAACATAGCTCATTATCTTTAGTCACTAGAGAAATGCAAATCAAGACCACACTCACTAAGATAGCTATTTAAAAAGAAGAAAAATAGTATATGTTACCACAGATGTAGAAAAACCAGAATTCTTATGCATTACTGAAGGAAAGTGGTTCAGCCGTTGCAATATTCCTTAAGAAGCTGAATATAGGTTTACCAAATAATCCAGTAATTCTACATCTAGGAATATATTCAAAACAGTTGAAAACAGATACCCAAACAAATATATGCACAGACACATTCACACCAGCACTGTTCGTAAGACCAAAATGTTAAAAAGGCTCAAATGTCCATCACCGGGTGAACTGACCAATTGTAGCATATACATGCAATAAAAATTTATTCAGCCATAAAGATTTAAGTATTGCGGCATGATACAATGTGTATGAAATTCAAAAACATTATGCCAAGTGAAAGAAGTCTGACATAAAAGATTACATATTATTTCATTAATATCTAGAATAGGTAAACTCAGAAAGAGAGAATGTAGGTTGCTGCTAGAGGCAGTAATGAGAGCAGTTTCTTAATGGGAATAGAGTTTCCTTTCAGGGGTTTGAAAATATTTTAGAACTAGATCAAAGTGATTGTTGTATAACACTATGAGTGTGCTAAATGTCACTGGACTGTTCACTGCAAAACTGTTAACTTTTATCTTATGTAAGTTTCACCTCAATTAAAAAAATATATAAACATGATTTTTACATTTTGAGATAAAGCTAATTTCCAAAGGAACATACATAAAGATAGATATTCTTGAGAACAATAAAAAGCTTGAAAAGGCTAACAAGCCATCAAAAAACATCACTTATTCAACCATTTAATCAATGAACAAATATTTATTAAGATTTTATCACATGCTGGCTCCTACTAATTCTAAGCATACATTGACATATAATCTGCCTTTAAAGAATGGATTGCATAGTAGGTGAAGAGAAATAATTTATATATAAGTAATTATTTTCTAGTCTGTCAATGGAATACTGACATCTACCTCACTGATTTTTGTGGATCAGATGAGAAGACACACAAACACACTTAGCAGAGAACCCATTGGCTGGTGTAGTGGTAGATGCTCCATAAGGGCTATTTTCCATGGCATTTTCCTCTTGTTAATTCCCATTCATATCCATCAATGGGTAATTTCTAGCTTTAAACTGATAAACACATGGTATATTATCACTGGTGGTCATTTCTCTGATATATGGTCTTTTTTCCCCACCCCTTCTGTGGTTCAAATTAGTCTGACCTTTCTAAAATATAGGAGATCTATTAGAGGCTACTCATTCAGCCGCATTCTAAAATTGGAAGAAATTAAAGGTTGTAGAACATATAAGCAGCTATTCTTTACAGTGCTAGTTAATCTATACTTCAGCCAAGACCCCTGGGCATCTGCTCAAGGTCTAGTGCTATCATGGGATCCCACATTTTGAGTCAACTATGTGAGTTTCTAGTTATGGAGGTGAAATAGTCGGACTATCAATGGGCCCAATCTAATGTTTTAAGTCTGGAATTCTAACTGTCATTATACGCTACTAATCATCTAATTCTTTATATATATATATATATATATTTAAGCCTCTTCATGTTTCCAAAGAAATTTTTCTCTGAATAAAAAAAAAAGTAGAAAATGCAAATGACAAATGGGTAGGAATAAGATAAAAATTCTATATTGAATTAAATAGCATATACATTGACCTCTAACAACAACAATGATAAAAATTACTACAACTCTGTATTCAATGTGCAAAACATACTTGAAATCACATTGCGTAGTCCAAAAGAATAATTATATTTTTAAATGATAAAACAAGTAAAAAAATGCCTCATTTTATTTTATTATATTTTAAGTGAGGTTGTTTTATTTAGGGCTTCCCTGGTGGCTCAGAGGTTAAAGCATCTACCTGCAAGGTGGGAGACCTGGCTTCAATCCCTGGGTTGGGAAGATCCCCTGAAGAAGGAAATGGCAACCCACTCCAGTATTCTTGCCTGGAGAATCCCATGGACAGAGGAGCCTGGTAGGTTACAGTCCACAGGGTCGCAAAGAGTCGGACACGACTGAGTGACTTCACTATCTATTTAATGTAAACACTTAATGTTTTTTTCTGCCATGTGGCTTGTGGAATTTTGATTCACCAACCAGAGATAGAAGCCATACACACAGCAGTGAAAGTATGGAGTCTTGGACCACCGGAGAATTCCCCCCAAAATGGCTCATTGTAGAAAGATTTGGAAATCTATAAAGAAAGGCAAAATTAAATATCATATAACTAAGAGGTGGCTGCTTATGACATTTAGGTCTATTTCCTGTTTTTCTCATTGTAGTTTATCTTCTAAGTTGCAGCTCTGGGGTAAATTAAATACAGTTTGATCCAGTCTGTTCTCCATGCCTCAGCTGGAACTTTTAACAAAATTCAAAAGATAAAACCAATCCTTAACACATCTAGCCCCTGCTGCCGCTGCTGCTGTATTGTGTCAGTTGTGTCTGACTCTGTGCCCCATAGACGGCAGTCCACCAGGCTCCCCCGTCCCTGGGATTCTCCAGGCAAGAACATGGAGTGGGTTGCCATTTCCTTCTCCAACAGATGAAAGTGAAAAGTGAAAGTGAAGTCGCTCTGTCGTGTCCGACTCTTTGCAACCCCATGGACTGCAGCCTACCAGGCTCCTCCATCCATGGGATTTTCCAGGCAAGTATACTGGAGTGGGTCACCAGTGCCTTCTCCATACTCACAATGACAATTTTACTAAAAATAGATGACTTAGTCCTTTGGCTTCTCCCCCTCTTCTAGATACATCAACCCTCTTGCTGGCATCCCTGGGCTATTAAATGAATGAATATAGATGAGCATACATCTCTAAATGATCTCTATGGTCTTTACTCCAGGGATGGCAGACCCATATATAATGATACTTCCTACTGTGGAAGAAAGGAGTAGAGTGAGAAAGGTATTCTTGGGTTCAACATTCAACTGGCCATTCTAGAATACTGAATAGGAATGCTGGGGCTCTGCTGGGTTGTGTGTCTAGGAAGAGTGGAGTCTTGCCCAATGCATCACTCAACTTGGTTGGGAAGAAAAAAAAATCAAACCAATGACAGCTACATCAATAAGTAGAATGATGGTCTTGAAGAGGTAGAGGATTCTAAATGGAAATACTAAAGATTAAACAGTTGTTGGAAGGTGAAGAGATGGAAGGGGAGAATGGCGTGAGTATTCCAAATAGAAAGTGGATAGTCAGGAGGCCTAGACAGTGTGCAAAGTCACATCCTAGGACCTCTAAAGAGTTCACGATTGACAGAGCGTAGGACACAGGTTAAAGGAACAGAATATCTAGAGATGAATCTGAGGGATACAAGTAAGGGCCATATAAGTCCTTGAGAGCTGGCTAAGAAGTCTGAAGTTGAACCTTATAATTAGGTTGTTGAGTGCTCAGATAGAGGAACATTAGAGAGGAAGGGAGGGACAGAGGGGAAGAGCTAGGGAACAACAGCCACCCTGACAAGGGCTATCCTCTGCTTTTTCTCCCCATCCCCTGGATTGGACCCAACTGTTAGTTCCTTTATACTCAATAAGTATTTCTGGAACACCAATTTTGTGATGAGGGTGGTTCTCGAGAGGAAAAAAAGTAAGATACAAGTAACATCTGTGTCCTTACCTGGGGCTTAGAATTTATTAGTAGAGCAGACAAATCTATCAATAATTACAAAACAATGTGGTTAGGGCCTACAAGAGGGATAGAGGGGGCTATGTGAAAACAGGGAAGAGAGAATTCAATATGGCTTGGGTGAAATGAGAGGTAGACAGGAAAGGCTTTGAACAGGACATTGAAGCTTTGGATTAAAAATTGTAAAGACAAGAATATAACCAGCAAAGGGAAAGGTGTAGAAAAGTTAAGGGGTGAGAGCAGAAAATGGGTGAGAGAGGTTTAGTAGAGACTGAAGGTTAAGGGAGCTATTTCAATAGAGCTGCAATAATGAATAGAACAGGACCCACTCTCCAGGAGACCTCCCAGAGATCTAGCCCAGACATAGTACAGCCTAGGGTAGGAGGAGGGCCCCAGGGACTGTGCAATGGGCAAGGAAGCCAGAATCCAAGGGTCAGATTGAATGTATCCTTTCCACCTACCCACCTGTCCGGTGGGGCTCCTCTGTCCTCTTGTAAATCTGTCCTCCCCTCTAGCCTCCCTTTCTTGCTGCCTTAGTTCTTATTCCCTGACCGCACCCCAGCTTTGTTTCTCTGTCCCTGCACTTCTCTCTTCGATAAGACACACCAGATACTAACTGTATCTATCACTTTTAAAAATAACTTATTTATAATCCTGAATTCCTTTTTTAAGGGAAAAAAGTGGGAAATAAACAATTTAATTATATACATATAACGGGCTTCCCTGGTGGCTTAGATGGTAAAGCGTCTGCCTGCAGTGTGGGAGACCCGGGTTTGATCCCTGGGTCAGGAAGATCCCCTGGAGAAGGAAATAGCAACCCACTCCAGTACTCCTGCCTGAAAAATTCCATGGACTGAGGAGCCTGGTAGGCTACAGTCCATGGGGTCTCAAAGAATTGGACACGACTGAGCGACTTCACTTCAGTTTATATACATGTACTTTTTTTTTCTTCAAAATAAGGGGGTTGCAAAATTTTCCCCCCATATGGTTCTGCACTGATTTATGCAAATTGAGAATGGGAAAAAACATGGGAAAGAAAAAAGTGTTTTCTTAACCCTACCCCTTGCAGGTAGTTGTGCTCTGTGGTTTTTCCCCTGACTTTAGTAACAGAATTAGTGATGTGACAAATGGTTTTTTTACTAGTAATGCCAGTCAATACATTTTATAATTTCAAAGTCACTTAAAAGTGTTTGCTTAACATATGAATCACTGTTAGGGTTTTGATATATGATAATATTTTCATGGTTAAATCCCATACAAAGCTGCCCATTTCCTAAGGATGTGCTAAAATACACATAATGTGGGAAGGANGAGGGATGGGGAGGGGGGTTGGGGTTAGCAGATGTAAGCTTTTATATACAGAATGGATAAACGACACGGTCCTACTGTATGGCACTGAGAACTATACTCAATAGCCCATGATAAACCATAATGGAAAAGAATATTTTAAAAGAATGTATATATATAGGTGTAATTGAATCACTCTTCTGCACAGCAGTAATTAACACAACATTGTAAATCAACAGTGTTGTTTTTTTGGTCACTAAGTTGTGTTCAACTCTTTACAACCCCATAGACTGTAGCCCGCCATGCCCCTGTCCATAGGATTTCCCAGGTAAGAATACTGGAGTGGGTTGGCATTCCTTTCTCCAGGGGATCTTCCCGACGCAGGGATTGAACCCAGGTCTCTCCCATTGGCAAATGGGTTCTTTACCACATACCAACAAGGGAAGCCCATAAAATCAACTATATTTTAACTTAAAAAAAAAAAAAAAGAGTCCCCTTCATATTTGGTTGCTGCTCCAGGGGAGGGACCACAGCTTGGACAGGAGACCCAGGCCCCAGGCAGTGCCTGATGGAGACCTTCTGCTGGGCAAAGTTTCTTAAAGGACAAGGGATTTGTCCCAGGACTCACAGCCCATGAAAAAGAGAGTGAATGGAACCCAGATTTTCTGGCTCCAAGTCCAGAGCTCCCGGACCAGACCGGAGTGAACTTCTCTCTGCTTTCTGGCAGTTGGAGCAAGCAGAGGCCCCACGTGGCCCGCTGTGTCCCATCCTTGCCCCGCTGGCCAATGCCTCACCAGTGTATTGGGCACCTCCTGTGTGCCAAGTCAGCCCCTCCAAACCACACTCTTCCCCTGTAACATCCTCTGAAACAAGTGGTGGAAATGCTCAACACACATAAGGTTGCTATCCATGTTTTCTGCACTGGTTTGTTTCTTTGGACACCATTTTTCTCCAGAAAGAATCAAAGCCACTAAAAGGCACAAATAATATACTGGGACTTCCCTGGCGATCCAGTGGTTAAGACTCTACAGTTTAAATGCAGGGACCTCAGGTTCAATCTCTGGTTGTGGAACTAAGAACCCACATGATACACAGCATGACTGAATTTTTAAAAAGAAAAAAAAAAAGAGAGACACACATACTATCATGTTTTCTCTATCAAATGAGTGACTAGAGGTAAAGGAAACACACACCTCAACTTCTAAAAAATAAGCAAGTGAATCTGGACAAAGGAAACGCACGCATTACAGTTTTTTTAAACAAATGAGTGAACTGGGAAGGGAAAAATAAAGACAGGAAATGAAAAACTCAGGATGACATCTAAAGATACAATTCCTGCACTTGCCAGAGGCTGACCCCAAAACTTTCAGTAGCAGCCACTGCAGAGGAAAGCGCCCCCTGTTGCAATATTTACGATATTCAAGAGATATTTTAAAATAAAAAGAGAAAATTATTGTTCAGAAGATGTGAAACTATTTTTGTTACTGAGCCTCAAAACAAAGTTCTCCACAGAAAGAATAAATATGACTTCCTTTCCCTTTATCCCCCTGCCTAGAAATCTAGTTCCTTCTCAATCACCAAGTAGGGAGCCTGCCTCTCCTGCCTGGGCTGTTCAGGTACAGAAAGAAGGGGTACTCTATCCGTTTTCAAAACTTTTTTTTATCAAACTATATCAAGCATACATTAAAATGCACACAAGTGTGCTGTCCAGTAAAATTTTACAAAATATACCTGTGTTCCCAGCACTCAAGAAACATTACCATCATGCCTGCAGCCCCCTCCCAGCCAATGCCTTTCCAAAGGCAAACACTGCCCAGACTTATAATACCATAGATGTGCTTTTCCTGTTTTGGAACTCATATAAATAGAATCATTCAGTGTCTGGCTTCCTTCACTCAACCCCGTGTTTGTGAGTTGCCCATACATAGCTTGCGGTTGAAGTATGTTCATCTTCGTTGCAGAATTCTGTCGTGTGGCTATACCACAACTTAAGTCTCCTGCAGATGGGCAGATCTGTCCATTCTTGGTCAGGAAAATAAAGACAATCACACATTGCACATGGGTATTTTTAACTTAGCTAACTCTTAAAGATTTAAGTGTCTGTGTTCAGAAGATGCCAGTGTTATTTTATTTGCCAGTTATTCCTAAACTTTTAATTCTGACTTTAAAACAACATCTGAAAACTATCAGTCTGGCAGCTGACATTCCTTTGATCAATAAAATCTATTTTTTGTAACCAAACATGGCTCAGTCCTGCAGCCAAGTGACCAAAAGACATAGAGAAAAAAATGTAAGAATTTTTCTCACTCTTTTTCAATTAGACTCAATACTTATAGACAACATTTACTGAAACACTATTGTGAGTTAAGAACTGCACTAAATATTCTGCATGTATTATTTCTTTCAATTCTGACAAAAACCTCAACAGGACCTTACAGCTTTGTCCTAAGCACCTAGCGTAGGATCTAAGAAACCACACCCTTAAAAAGTCCTTATTAAATAAGGCAATGAATGAATAATAGCAGATACCATTCATAGAGCCCAAAGTATATGCCAGGAACTATGCCAACTGCCTAATTCATTATCATATTTAGTCTCCTCAACATACCTGAGATAACCTAGGAGACAACTTTGGGGGTGTTGCCCACCTCACAAGTCCCCACTCTCTCTGAAAATCACCCCCTGCTTCAGGCAGGGTCTTGGTCGACAACTAGACTGGGGACCAACCGCACCAACCAGACCACCCACGGCTATCAACCTGCCACAACAGAAGGCCCCGTACCTAGAGTATCAGCTCTGTGACCAGAGGGACGCACAGGATGTCTTGTACGAAAGGCCGCTTCACCAATGTCAGGAAGCACAGCCAACTACCAGACACAAAGAAATAAAAACATCAGCTTAGGCAACATGAGGTGACAGAGGAACATGTTCCAAATGAAGGAGAAATAAAACCTCAGGGGAAGAATCAAGCGAGGTAGAGACAGGCAATCTATCCAACAGAGTTCAAGTTAATGATCATTAAGATGATCAAAGAACTCGGGAAAAGAATGGGCAATAAACAGAGTGAGAAGCTAGATGTTTTTAACAAAGAGTTCGAAAATACATAAATAAGAACTAAAGAGAGATGAAGAATATAATAATTGAAATGAAAAATACACTAGATGGTATCAACAGTAGATTAAATTATACAGAAGAATGAATCCGTGAGCTGGACAAAAATGGAAATCACTGAAGCTGAACAGGGGAAAAAAAAAAAAAGATGAGGACAGTTTAAGAGACCTCTGGGACAACATCAAGCACACTAACACTCATAAGAGCCTGAAAGAGAAGAGAGAAAGAACAGGGAAGAGAACATATCTGAAGACATAATACCTGAAAACTTCCCTAACCAAGGAAAGGAAACAGACATCCAGATTTAGGAAGCACAGTGTCCCAAACAGGATCAGCCCAAAGAAGACCACACCAAGACACACTGTAATTAAAGTGGTAAAAAAAATTTTTTAAAGAGAAAATATTAAAAGGTCACAAGGGAGTGGCATGATATATTTAGAGTGATAAAAGGGAGAAACATACTACCTAGAATACTGGACCCAGCATGGCTTTCATTCAGATTTGATGGAGAGATATAAAGTTTTACATATAGGCAAAAGCTGAAGGAGTTTACCACCACCAAACCAGCTCTACAAGAAATGTTAAAGGGATTTCTAACTGGAAAAGAAAAGGCCACAACCAGAAAAACGAAAATTATAAAAGGAAAAAGCTCATCAGTGAAGGCAAATATACAGTAAAGGTAGTAAATCAATCATGTACAAAGCTAGTGAGAAGGTTAAAAGGCAAAAATAGCAAAATCATCTATATCTACAATAACCAGCTAAGGGAAACACAAAACAAAAAGACGTAAAATATGATGTCAAACCAGTAATCATGAGGGGAGGAGAGTTTAAAAATTCAGGGATGTTAAAATGCATTTGAAATTAAGAGATCAGCATCTTAAAACAATCATAGGTAGCTAGATAGATAGAACTCATGGTAACCACAAACCAAAAATCTATAAGAAATACACACACCAAAAAAAAAAGAGAGATAGAGAGAGAGGAACCCAAAGAAAGAAAAGAAAGTTAGTCTCGCTTAGTTGTATCCGACTCATTGGGATCCCATAGATTGTAGCCTGCCCCACTACTCTGTCCATGGAATTCTCCAGGCAAGAGTACTGGAGGGGGTTGTCATTTCCTTCTCCAGGGGATCTTCCCTACCCTGGGTCTCCTGCATTGCAGGCAGATTCTTTATCAACTGAGCCACTAAGGAAGCCAAAGGAATCCAAACATAACACTAACGATAGTCATCAATTCACAAGGAAAGAGAACAAAAGAAAAAAGGAACAAAAAGGAACCTACAGACACAAGCCCACAACAGTGAACAAAATGGCAATAAGAACATTACCTATCAATGACTTCTTTAAATGTAAACGGGCTAAATGCTGTAATCAAAAGACACACATTGGCTGAATGAATACAAAAACAAGACCCATATATATGGTGCTTATAAGAGAATCACTTCAGATCTTAAGACACATACAGACTAAAAGTGAGGGAATGGAAAAGGTATTCTATGCAAATGGAAGTCAAAAGAAAGCCAGGGTAGCAATACTTGTATCAGACAAAATAGACTTTAAAACAAAGACTGTAACAAGAGATAAAGAAGGACATTACATAGTGATCCAAGGATCAATCTGAGAAAAAGATGTAACAATTGTAAATACATATGCATCCAACACAGGAGCACATGAGAAAAAATAAAATTCCTAGGAATAAATACAACTAAAATGGTAAAAGACACATGTCTCACACGTGCTCCATCACGTCCAACTCCTGAGACCCCACAGACTGTAGTCTGCCGGACTCCTCTGTCCATGGAGTTTCCATGAATTGCCATTTTCTCCTCTGGGGATCTTCCCGACCCAGGGATTGAACCTGTGTCTCCTGCTTGGTAGGTGGATTCTCTACCACTGGCCACCTGGGAAGTCCCAAAGGATATATACTCAGAAACCAAAAGACACTGAGGATAGAAACTGAAGACTACACAGATGGAAGGATGGGAATCCATCTTCATGGACTGGAAGAATGTTGTTAAAATGACCATATTACGCAAGGCAATTTACAGACTCGGTGCAATCTCTATCAAAATATCAAAGGCATTTTTCACAGAAGTAGAACAAATAATCTTAAAATTTATATAGAAACACAAAAGATACAGAATAGCCAAAATCATCTTGAGAAAGAATAGAGCTGGAGGTATCACATTTCCTGACTTCAGACTATATGATAATCAAAACAGTATGGTACGGACCTAAGAAACAGACACATAGAGTAATGGATCAAAATAGAGACCCCAGAAATAAACCCCCACACTTATGGTCAATCAATCTACAACAAAGGAGGCAAAAATACACAATGGGGAAAACACAGTGTCTTCAGTACTGGTGCTGGGGACACTGGAAAGCTACATGTGAAAGAACGAAAATATTGTCTCAGACTGTATACAAAAATAAACCCAAAATATATTAAAGGCCTAAATGTAAGGCTGGGAACCACAAGACTCATAGAAGAAATCATAGGCAGAACACTCTTTGATATAAATTACAGCAAAAATCTTTGGACCTGAGTCCTAAGGCAAAAGAAATAAAAGAAAAAAACAAATGGGATCTAATTAAACTTAAAAGCTTTTGCATAACACAGGAAACCTCAACAAAATAAAAAGACAACCAATGGAAAGGAAGGAAATATTTGATGGGAGAAAACACTGGTCAAATGATATGACCAATACGGGCTTAATATTCAGAATATATATGCAGCTCATACAATTCAATATAAAAAACAATTAATGCACAGAAGACTTTAATAGACACCTTTCCAAGGAAGACATGCAGATGCTGCTGCTGCGTCACATCAGTCGTGTGCGACCCTGTGTGACCCCATAGACGGCAGCCCACCAGGCTCCTCTGTCCCTGGGATTCTCCAGGCAAGAACACTGGAGTGGGGCAGATGTACTAACAGTCACCAAAACAGATGCTCAACATCGTTAGTTATCAGAGAAACGCAAATCAAAACCTCAAGGAGATATCCCCTCACACCTGTNCCCCATAGACGGCAGCCCACCAGGCTCCTCTGTCCCTGGGATTCTCCAGGCAAGAACACTGGAGTGGGGCAGATGTACTAACAGTCACCAAAACAGATGCTCAACATCGTTAGTTATCAGAGAAACGCAAATCAAAACCTCAAGGAGATATCCCCTCACACCTGTCAGAATGGCCATCACCAAAAAGACCACGCATAACAAATGTTGGTGAGGACGTGGAGAAAAGAGCATCTTAGGTCACTCTTGGTGGGAATGTAAACTGATGAAGCCACTACTGAAAACAGTATGGAGGGTTCTTTAAGAACTAAAAGTAAAACTACTATATGATCCAGCAATTCCACTCCTGGATATATATCCGAAGAAAACAAAAACATCAATTCCAAGAGGTACATGCATCCCAATGTTCACAGAAGCACTGTTTACTACAGTCAAGATACACAAGCAACCTAAGTGTCCATCAACAGTTGAATGGATGGAGAAGACGTGCTTCATATACACAATGGAATATCACTCAACCATAAAAAGAAGAAAAGTCTGCCATTTGCAACAGCATGGATCAACCTGGATGATATTGTGTTTAGTAAAGTAAGTCAGAGAAAGAAAAATACTGCATGTTATCATTCATTTGTGGAATCTTAAAAATAAAAACAGATGGAAGCATGTAACAAAACTTAAACAGACTCACAGGTAATTGAGGAGAAACTAATGGTGACTAGTGAGGACAGGAGAAGGGAGAAGGAAAAATATACAGGTAGAAGATTAACAGGAACAAACTACTATGATAAAATAAGTAAACTACAAGGATATCTCATACAGCAAAGGCAATATAGGTGATTTTTGTAATAACTTCAAAAGGAGTATAAACTATAAAAACTTTGAATCACTGTGCTGTACGCCTGGAACTAATACATCAATAACACTGTAAATCAACTGTACCTCAATAAACAAAAAACTACCCCCTGCTTTTGCGTATGTCCACCAGCTGCCAGATCTGTGCTACATGCTCCCTCCCCAACCCCATCACAGCTGACTGGATCAGATGTGAACACCTAATACAACTCAGCCAATCAGATTATCTCTTGGGTACTTGGACTTATGTCTGAAAGAGGATCAGACAGATCTGCTTGCAGTTAAAATGAGGTGCTGTGAACTCACTCCTAAGCTGCAGTGTGGATTTTTTATACGGAATAATGCAGAAAGAGGGTCTGCAAGGTGAGAAAAATTAGGACAGTGAGCAGACAGATGCAGAGACAAAGAGGCAAAGTCTCACCAAGGTTCCCATCTGCTTCTCTGGTCTCCACTCCACTCCACTCAAAAAGCCCAGACTTGGGTTCTAGTAAATTCCCTTTCTGGCTTAAAATGACTCAAGTGGTTCTCATCAGTTGTATTAGTTCTACCTAAAAAAATCCAGACTAAGACAAGGTAAATATTATTTTTCCCTTACTACATATGAAGAAACTGAAGCTCAGAGGAAATGAAGTGACTTCCCTAAGGGCACAATCCAGTGAATGGTAAAAACACAATCGCAAGTCTACCCAATTCTGCAGCCTGAGCTGTTTCCCATTCCATATGCTGGTGTTTCTCAGCCCAAATCAATGGGACCCCCAGATCATCCCACCGGCAAGTTTTTTGAGGGCTAGGGCCCTGTCTGACTCCCAGTAGTAGCTCTACTTGGGCTAAATACTGTCAGGTGTCACTAGCAAGCCTGGTGGGATGGGGATTTCATGGGACCAGAGGAAACATCATGGTGTGACTGATGGGAAGTTAATAGGCTTTGTGGATGTAAATTGTAGAGGCAAAAAAGTGAGGCATGGAACTGAGATCCTAGTGACCTTGACAGATCAGCCAGTGAGCAATTCACAAAAGTCCATGGCAGCTCTAAAGCTGGAGATGGACCACAGTAAGACTGAAGACCCTGGTGGGGGGTTCTGCATGCCACCCTCGAAAATGCAGAACATCTAAATCTTCCTCATGCCACAAGCCTCAGCCTGGCTACCTTCACTTCAGCCTTGGCAGAATACGTGGAATGAGAATCAGGTTTGGGGCCAGGCCAAACATGGTGGTTAGGCCAACCTCGAGGGCTGGATCAAGAGCCCATCATGGGCAAAGTCCTCATTCTACACAGACTGGACCATCTGATCTCCTGAGCACACATATGCCCAACCCCATCTTCTACAAGGCAGCCAGAGGGATCTTTTTAAAACACATACCTGACCATCTCACTCCCTCCATAAAGCTCTTCTTACATGCACCCCCATGGACCTTAGCCTGTTATTCAAGGCATTAGTCTGTCATCCAGGGCCTTTATGACCTGCTGCAGTATAATGAGAAATATTTTGGTCTCTATCCTGGCTTCCTGGCACAGAGCAAGTGAAAACCACATAATTTCTTGAATGTGAAGGGTGATATGAGCATCTTTTGTTATAATACTTGGTTTTTATATAGAACCCCTAAGACTCTTGAAATTTCCTAAGTGATAGGAGTGTCTTTTATTAATCATACCAAGCCCTTCGATCACACCTGAGCTTTTGCTAGTAGGGTGACTTCGACTACAGGCCTTACACAGCTCAGGATGGCTAGGGTCACCAGAATTCCAAGTGATTCAGTTCAGTTCAGTTCAGTTCAGTCGCTCAGTCGTGTCCGACTCTTTGCGACCCCATGAATCGCAGCACGCCAGGCCTCCCTATCCATCACCATCTCCCGGAGTTCACTCAGACTCACGTCCATCGAGTCCGTGATGCCATCCAGCCATCTCATCCTCGGTCGTCCCCTTCTCCTCCTGCCCCCAATCCCTCCCAGCATCAGAGTCTTTTCCAATGAGTCAACTCTTCGCATGAGGTGGCCATGTACTGGAGTTTCAGCTTTAGCATCATTCCTTCCAAAGAAATCCCAGGGTTGATCTTCAGAATGGACTGGTTGGATCTCCTTGCAGTCCAAGGGACTCTCAAGAGTCTTCTCCAACACCACAGTTCAAAAGCATCGATTCTTCGGCGCTCAGCTTTCTTCACAGTCCAACTTTCACATCCATACATGACCACAGGAAAAACCATAGCCTTGACTAGGCGGACCTTAGTCGGCAAAGTAATGTCTCTGCTTTTGAATATACTATCCAGGTTGGTCATAACTTTTCTTCCAAGGAGTAAGCGTCTTTTAATTTCATGGCTGCAGTCACCATCTGCAGTGATTTTGGAGCCCAAAAAAATAAAGTCTGACACTGTTTCCACTGTTTCCCCATCTATTTCCCATGAAGTGATGGGACCGGATGCCATGATCTTCGTTTTCTGAATGTTGAGCTTTAAGCCAACTTTTTCGCTCTCCTCCTTCACTTTCATCAAGAGGCTTTTTAGCTCCTCCTCACTTTCTGCCATAAGGGTGGTGTCATCAGCATATCTGAGGTTATTGATATTTCTCCCGGCAATCTTGATTCCAGCTTGTGTTTCTTCCAGTCCAGCGTTTCTCATGATGTACTCTGCATATAAGTTAAATAAGCAGGGAGACAATATACAGCCTTGACGTACTCCTTTTCCTATTTGGAACCAGTCTATTGTACAGGGATGGAACCTCCAGCCCTACTCACTGTCCTATAGGAAGCAGATGGAGTGGATGGGGGTTGGAGATTCAGCTGAATAACAATGAGATTTGATGAACTTCCTGGTGGGCAAACACATAGAGGTACAGGGAGGTGGTACCCCCAGAGAGGTTACAGAGGTTTCACACACCACTCCACACCTTCACACCTTTCCCCATACATCTCTCCCCTCTGGCTGTTCCTGAGTTGTATATTCTGTAAGAAACTGATAAACCTAAGTAAAGTGTTTCCCTGAGTTCTTCAAGCCATTCTAGCAAACTATTGAACCCAAGGAAAGGATCATGGGAACTTTCTCTTTATACTCAAAGGGTAGTTTTGCAACTGATAACTAATGTGGGGAGCAATCTTGCTGTGCTGTGCCTTTAAGCTGTAGGAGCTGTGCTAACTCTGGGGAGTTGAAGAATTGAACCAAGTTGTTGGATAACCACTTGATGTCTGGAGAGTTGGAGAATCAATTTTTGGTGTGGGAAACACTCCAGACCTGCATTCCAATCTTCTCAAATAGTACATGAGTCATTCACACTCAACTGCGCTCCAAATATTCCAAATTACCTGTGTTCCTGGAATTACCTTGGTCTCTTGACAGCTATACCACCATTGTACACACAAGCTACTCTCTCTCCTGGAACATCAACTGATCCTGTCCATCTTGCAAAATCTTAATTAAACTTTAAGCTCAATTCAAAGAGTACAGTTCAGGCATTTCTAACTTCCTCACATTGGGTTAAATGCCCTTTCTCTGGGCACATCTGGCACAGAAAATATATTGTTATGCGACCACTGTCCTGCCTCACCTGATGGACTGTAGGCTCCTTAAGAGCAGGGAACTGGTTTCCTATATTATTTTGTTTCAACATGTTGGGCCTGGAGGAGGCAATAGCAAGTATGGATGGATGGGTGCAAATGGGGTAAACAGATGAATAGATGGGTGAATAAATGGAATCTGTAAGAACAAAGGGATGGGTAAATGGACGTGAGGAAAAAAAAGTGCATGTGTGGGAGGTGGATCGATGACAGGAAGGTTAGATGGATGGATAGATGTCAAAGATTTCATTTAACTCTTGAATGCATGTCAATGATTTAATTTAACTCATTAACTAATGAGGGAACCAGTAAGACATTGTACACAATTTAAAATCAAATCCAAAGTACAGCCACAACTACAGCTTTTAGCCCACCCACTCCCAACAAGACACCAACTGGCCTCACCTAAAGAAATTCACTCGCATCACATGGACCAAAATAGTTTTCATCACAGTCAGTTTGCTGCTGCTGCTGCTGCTGCTAAGTCGCTTCAGTCGTGTTCGACTCTGTGCGACCCCACAGACGGCAGCCCACCAGGCCCCGCTGTCACTGGGATTCTCCAGGCAAGAACACTGGAGTGGGTTGCCATTTCTTTCTCCAAGGCAGTTTGAAAGTGAAAAGTGAAAGNCTGTCTCTTATACACATCTAGATGTGTATAAGAGACAGCTTCAGTCGTGTTCGACTCTGTGCGACCCCACAGACGGCAGCCCACCAGGCCCCGCTGTCACTGGGATTCTCCAGGCAAGAACACTGGAGTGGGTTGCCATTTCTTTCTCCAAGGCAGTTTGAAAGTGAAAAGTGAAAGTGAAGTCGCTCAGTCACTCAGTCATGTCAGACTCTTAGCCACCCCATGGACTACAGCCCGCCAGGCTCCTCCGCCCATGGGATCTGCCAGGCAGGAGTACAGGAGTGGGGTGCCACTGCCTTCTCCAATCAGTTTTCTACTATTTCCAAAATAACAAAACAGCTCAGAGACCGTGAAAGCTACAAACTCCTATAGAAACAGATAAACATGTGACAGGTTAACACCCAACAGTCAATGAGAAGGACATCTGGTAATCTTTTCTGCCTATTTCAAGGTGTCTCATCATCTTACCTGGCATGGCTTAAGCAGGTGTGCATCTCTGGAAAACCACTTCATTTCAGAGGGCCTCAGTCTCCTCATCAGCAAAGTGGGATGAGAGCACAAACCCCCTCCATGCTTTTAGCAGAAAACAGCTTCAGAAGGTCTTGCTCTAGCTTTAATAGATATTTCTCCACCTTCTGAGCTTCCTCCCTCTACTTCAGCACCACCTCTGAGCCTGTTGGCCTTAGGAGGGCCCTGCCACTGTCCCCACACCTCAACAAGCATGAACCAAGGCCACTTTCTTCATCTCTCCTTAACATTACCAAGACATGTTCAGGGGATGGATGGGTATATGGACTGGAAGACAGGAGTCAGGAGAGGTGGAACGGTGAGAGGGCAGATGGGCAAATGAGTGCATCAACAGATGACTGCAGGATGGGAGAAAGAACACATGAATTCATGGGAGGATAGATGAGTGGATGGATAGATGGATGAATCAATCAATTCTAATGCCTGCACATCTAAGTCCTTAGGGTATCTTTCCATCTGGACTCCTCTCAGAGTTCTGCTGCATGCCAGCAACTCCTGAAATTCAACATGTATAAAATCAAACTCATATTATTCTTCCCCAAACTTGATTCCCTCCCGGTGTTCCACCCCTAGTGAATCTATCTACGTTCCTGCACCAAACAGAAATCTAGGCATCATCCTGACTCCACCTGCTCCCTCAACCCCCACACCCAAGACATCACCAAGTCTTACTGATTTTATCTTCCACATCTATCTCCAGCACATCTCTCTCTCTCCACCTCCAGGGGTAACATCACTCCTCTCCTGGGCTAGTGCAATCACCACTTCTCAGCCTCCTTGCCTCCATTCTGTCTTGCCCCCAACCATCTCAGCACTACCAGTAAAACTCTTTTCAAAACACAGGTCTGATTATGCTATCACCACTCATCCAAGCAGAGACATCACTTCGCCGACAAAAGTCTGCCTAATAAAAGCTATGGTTTTTCCAGTAGTCATGTACAGATGTGAGAAAGCTGGACCATAAAAAAGCCTGAGCGCCAAAGATTGACGTTTTTGAATTGTGGAGCTAGAGAAGACTCTTGAGAGCCCCTCAGACTGCAAGGAGATCAAAACAGTCAATCTTAAAGGAAATCAACCCTGAATATTCATTAAAGGACTGATGCTGAAGCTGAAGCTTCAATACTTTGCCCACCTGATGCAAAGAGCCAACTCACTGGAAAAGATCTTAATGCTAGAAAAGACTGAGGGCAGGAGCAGAAGGGCCCAACATAGAATGAGATGGTTAGATGACATCACCAACTCAATGGACATGAGTTTTAGCAAACTCCAGAATGCAGGGAAGGACAGAGAAGGGAAGCCTGGCGCGCTACAGCCCACAGGGTCGCAAAGAGTCAGACACGATTTAGGGACTGAACCACCACAACAATAAGTCCAGTGTTGTTTAAAACACTCCTATGCCCTCCACAGCTCTCAAGATCAAAAGCAGTCCTGGCCCCAGCCCACTTCTCCTGTCTCCTGACAAGGTCGGACCTCCTATCACACTCACTCACATGCTTCCCAAACTTGCGGCATGTCTCATCGTGGCAAGTCTACATTTATCTGCCACTTCTTGGCTAATGTCTGACACCTCCTCTACACAGTGAGCCCCACAAAGGAGAGACCATGACTGTTCTGGCTTTGTCTTGGGATCAAGCAGGATCGTGTGTAAATCTGGGTTCTGCCTCTAATTAGCCATGTGACAATGAGCAAGTTATTCAGCCTCCATAAACTGCTTGCTGCACAAAGAAAAATGGAGAAAGTATCACCTCCTCTACAGGATGCCATGAGGAGGGAAATAAACAATGCAGGTAGAGTGGTTGACAGAGGCTCTGGTCGCTGGGAGGACATGTCATGACTGATTGGAAATAGAGGCAGAAAGGTTTGCATCCAGACCCTGCTCACCTCTCAACCAGCTGACCCTGAAATAAGCCCTGTCCCAAATACAGATCTTCAAGCAGGCCCAGAAGCAGGCTTCCCGAGATAGGCCTCTGGGGACCTCTCCCAGGGTCCTGAAAGAGTGGGCTCCCTGCTAACAGGGGCCAGTGAGGGGAAGCCTGCCCCAGCCCTCCACCTAGGAGAAAGGGTGTGGGGGCCGGAAGGGTTTAGGACCCCTGAGGCCAGCCCTAATAGGTCCATTTCATCAAGTCCTCTCCTCCCTCAAGAGTCACAGTGGCTCCCTGCTGCCTAGAGCATTAGAGGCAGCCTCCTTTATCCGGAATCTCATCTCCATTCTCCATCAGGCACCTGGCTCCCCAGAGCCCATCCTTCATCCAGAAAGGCCTCCTCACCAAGCCTCCATACCCCTTCCCGACTGCAGGCCCTGCAGCCCCCGCTTCTGGAAAGCCCTCAGTCTTCAGGTGTTCCTCTCTAAATCCTTCCCTACCCCTCATACTCCCCTCCTCCGTCTTCCAGAGAGCCCTCTAGGACTCACCCAGCCCATACTAACTTCCTTCTCTTCTGAGGGCCTTAGGTCTGAACTCTCCAAAGAAAGGCTAAGCTCTGATGTAAAGCAGACCCATCTGGATACAGTTGCAAGCTTACTACTGTTTGCATTTCTTAAAAAATAAAATCATGACTGTTATACAAATATAAAATGAACTGCACATGTCAAAGATTTCACTTTTAATTCATTAATTAACGAGGGGAAAATAAGACATTTTACAAAAGTTAAAAAGGAAAATCTGAAGCACAGCCACAAGCATCTCTCTTAGCCTCCTCTCACAAGATCTCCATTGACCTCACCTGATAAAATGTATTTGCATCTCAAGAGACAGGAACAGTTTCCCATCAGAGTCAGGTTCCTACAACTTCCAAAGTAATTAAACAGCTCAGAGACCATGAAAGCTACAAACTCCTATTGCTTTTTGCTGTTTAGTCGCTAAGTCTTTGGGATCCCATGGACTAGCCCGCCAGGCTCCTCTGTCCGTGGGATTTTCCAGGGAAGAATACAGGAGCAGGTTGCCACTTCCTTCTCCAGGGGACCTTCCCAAGCCAGGGATCCAACCCACGTTTTCCCCTCAGCAGGCGGATTCTTCACTGCTGAGCCACCAGGGAAGCCCTAGAGAAACAAACAGTCATGCGCCAGGTAACACCTAGGAGTCAATTAGAAGGACACCTGGTGATCCCCACCAAGCAAGAACCAAGCCCTCTTCTTCTCCTTCATCTCCCTTAACATGTTCAAGGAGACTATTAGCAAAATCAGAGGGAGAGGAAAAGGTCTTTTTACAGCTGGTGGCAGGGGTGGCGGGGGAGGAGGCTGCTTCCCTAGGGGCTCAGTAGTAAAGAATCTGCCTGCCAGTGCAAGAGACACGGGTTCCATCCATGATCCAGCAAGATCCCACATGCCTCGAAGCAACTAAGCCTGTGTGCCACAACTACTGAGCCGGTGACTTCGGGAGTTGGTGATGGACAGGGAGGCCTGGTGTGCTGCAGTCCATGGGGTTGCAAAGAGTTGGACGGGACTGAGGAGCTGAACTGAACTGACCCTTAGTATTAAGTATCAGAAGACTCCTCCCAACATTAGAATTNACTTCGGGAGTTGGTGATGGACAGGGAGGCCTGGTGTGCTGCAGTCCATGGGGTTGCAAAGAGTTGGACGGGACTGAGGAGCTGAACTGAACTGACCCTTAGTATTAAGTATCAGAAGACTCCTCCCAACATTAGAATTGATAAGCTGACCAAACCTAGGAGTGACAGGGATAAGAGAGCACACTCTAAGGCAGGTCCCCCCAGCCTGGCACTGGACTCTCGGGGCACCTCACTGTCCTGAGATGGAATTGCATGACCCCTCCCAGCTCCTTCCTCCAGCCTTGCTACTCTGCCTTCGGTGTAACAGACACTGAACATTAGTGTGCTTCGCTGGTATCCAGAAGATATCCCTCCTATGACCCTGACCCCATACAGAAGAAAGCCTCAAGAATATATGGACATACCCACTGAAGTCAAGAATAATCACAGACCCACACAAACTTACCCACGAAGATTTTCACTGCAGTGTTGTGTGGAAGTGTGAAAATCTCAAAACTGAACACCAGCAGTAGAGAACTGATTAAATTCTGGATTGGTATTTCTGTAACATCTTATAGGAAAACCCAAGTGAACCTTTTGGACAACCCAATAAAATATAGTAAAGCCATCTGACATAGCACTAGGCAGCCATGAAAACCATGATGTAGGAGAAGAGGGTGAGCAAGCTCACTCCATTAAGGACACTTGTAGAGTTGTGAGATTAAAAAGGAAGAAAAAGAAACCTCAACATTAAGAGTGATCAGTATTTGTGTTTGTTTGTTTTTTTTTTCACTTTTTCAACTAATATGTGTGTGGACAGATACATAGGCAGATAAACATAAGCCTGAATCTAAACCCCAACACCACATGCCCAGTGGAAACCATTCTGTGTTCCAGTGCAAAGAACAAGTCAGATCTGTCTGCTCAGCAACGTTCAAATGGGGTGGAAGGGGGTAAACTCTTTTTCATCTAGGGCCTTCCACAAGGACCCCACAAAATACACATACACACAGTCTTGCCAACGGGAGAAAGAAATGGCAACTCACTCCAGTATTCTTGCCTAGAGAATCCGTGGACAGAGGAGCCTGGTGGGCTGCTGTCCATAGGGTCGGAAACAACTGAAGTGACTTAGCATGCATGCATGCATTGGAAAAGGAAATGGCAACCCACTCCAGTATTCTTGCCTGGAGAATCCCAGAGACAGAGGAGCCTGGTGGGCTGCCGTCTATGGGGTCGCACAGAGTTGGACACGACTGAAGCGACTTAGCAGCAGCAGCAGCAGCAGCACAGTCTCGCGAAAGGGGACAAATTAAAGGTAAAACCACTCAACAACCAGAATATCCATCCTGCATGGATCACCAGGTGTCTGCTCAAGAAGGTCAAGGTCACCTTTAGCAGGGTGGTGCAGGGGGCAGAGCCCTGGCCCGGGAGCCCTAGAACCACCAACCCTAGCTGGTCTGTCCCCTCCTTTCTCTAGTCCTTTAATTGTTCATCCATAAAATAAGTGTGTGAGGTTGGACAAAAGACCTCTCAGGTTCCATTTCTTAGGACTGGGAGATGTTTCCCTATATTCTAGACCAATCCCCGACACAGTTCATGTGCCCCACCCCACCCCCGACAGTTCTGGATGGAGGTGGAATCCTCCAGCCGGGGTCCCTTCATCTCCTTCAGTCTTGGGCAATAAGGTAGACAGTGCAGGAGGCAGAGCCCAGAATAAACAGCTAGCAAAGAGAGCTGGGAAGACCCTCACTCACCAAGGCTCTAGACCATGTAGGTCCCTCTGCCTCCACCCAGGGAAACCCAAGATACGGTGACTGGCAGAGCTGGGGTGGAGGGAGGCGTGTTTCCTCAACAGGAGCCTGCTGTGCCCCTACCCTCCACTCAGTGCCAATGGCTGCCTGGCCTCTCCTCCACCCCATCCCTCTGGCTCCTCTCCTTCCCCACATTCTATCATCAACATGTGCAGCTCCTTATCCTCATGTTTTATTTTTGGTAACATGACCATCAAGGAAGTGGGGGTTAGGAGAACTGTCAATAAAGTATTTCATCAATTAATTCATCAAATCTAGAGTGCATGCTCTGGGCAGGCCCCAAGGGTCTCCCTTCTGAGGCTCCCAGTTAGCTGTATGAGTAGTCACTGCAGTCAGGTCCAGGGCTTTGCGACCCCATGGACTGTAGCCCACCAGGCTTTTCTGTCCATGGGATTCCACAGGCAAGAATACTGGGTTGCCATGCCCTCCTCCGGGGGATCTTCCTGACCCAAGAATGGAACCCGTATGTCCTGCATCTCCTGCACTGCAGGCAGGGTCTTTACCCACTGAACTACCTGGGAAGCCCTCCCAGCTAAGTAGAGGAGATTAAATGACTCCACAAATAACTGGGAAGCACCAAGACTAGCAGGGCTGCAATAATCAGGAGATCTATTGCAATAAAGAAAGGGAGGTCTGGCAGACACAGCTGGCCCACGGCCCCTAAGTAGAGTTGGGACAGAGCAGGAAAAGCAGGAGCCCCTCCCTGAGTCAAGCACCAGGGTCGGGGTCAAGCTCTATGCCCAAGGTTTGGGTATGGCGGGGTGAGAGAGCACAGGGTTGGGCGAGGGGAATAGGAAATAGGCAATCTGGTCGCTAATGAGAGGAACGCTTCAGCCAGGCCTAGCCGACATTCCAGAACACCCAAGAATCACCGGCGGGCAGTTGGGAGCAGGAGGCTCTGCCAGGCTTGTCTGCTTCGCCCAGTGGCCTTGACAGGGGACCCCTTGCCCGGTGCCCAGGCTGGCCTCTGAAAAACCTGTCTGATGTTCTTCACTGCTCATATTGGTTGTCTACTCTCCTTTGCAGGTTTGTATGTCTGCGCCTCTGCTCCCGCCTGTCTGTCAGTCACTCTACACACGCCTGTCCGTCTGTCCTCACACTTCTGGCTGGCGCGCTGGCCTCCCAGCTTCTCTCGGCTTCCTGGCCGTGCGCCCCGCCTGCCGCTGTGTGGGTGTCGGGCTGGCAGTGCGCAGAGGGGCGCGGCTCGGCCCTCCCCCTCCGCCGCTTCCCTCCAGCTCAGGAATGACCCGGGCGGCGGCCCGGCGCTGTTGAGGCCCCGGACTCGCGGCGCAGGGCGGCCGGAGCGGGCGGCCGTGGCGTGGGCGGCTGCGCGGGGCCGGCGGAGGGCCGGGCGGGGCTGCGGCAGGGCAGGGCCGGCACCGGGAAGCCGCTGCCGCTGCCGCCGCCGCCGCCTCGGCCGGGGATCGCGGGCCCCGGGTCGGCTCGGCCGGGCCCCGCCCCGCCCCGCCCCTGCACGCCGAGCAGGCCGTGGCGGAAAGGCGCGCCCCCCGCGACGCCCGAGCCAGAGCGCAGCGGCATCCGAGCGGGAAGCGGGACGCGAGCGGGAGCGGAGCCAGAGCGGGAACCCGAGCTGGAGCCGAAGCTGGAGCCGGCAGTGCGGCGCACGGAGTGGAGCGAGGCAGCCAAGCCGAGTAA
>SJYX01015377.1:195793-291136 GCA_006410675.1 Oreotragus oreotragus
CAGCCAAGCCGAGTAAGGGGCGTGGGGCCGGGGGCGGCGCTGGGGAGGGGCGGGGAGGGGGTCCCGGCCCCCTCCCCCGCGCTCTGCGGCGGCCCCAGCGCACGCACACACCCCGGGGGCGCTCAACGCTGTCCCGGGGCGGAACCGCAGCGCGCTTCGAACGGGATCCCCGCTCTCCCGCGGATCCCTGCCCCGACCCCCGCGCCCCCGGGCGGGCCACCGGGACCCGCGCGGACCGTGGCTGCCCCTAAATATGCCATCGGGCCCCGGGATGGAGAGCACTCCCCGATTCTTGCCTGACTGGAGTCCCACACGAATATCCACCCTATGTAGGAGGCATGTCCACGACCCCGCGCTCTTGGTTTTCCGGACCCCTAAACAACCCACCCAAGAAGGGGGAATCAGGACGCACTTATCGCTGGGGTGGAAGAGGAAAGGGGCCCCGGACTTGAAGAGTTTGAAGCTAGAAGCCACCCTCGACCCTCGACCCGGGAAGTTTGACCCTCCAAGGGGCGGGTCACCTGGGCCATGCCCCCGCTTCAGTGCCCGCCTGCCGCGCTGGTCTATCTCAGTACCATCGGTGGGAGAGGAGGTGTCCACACTGCACCTTCTCCAGCTCTGGGTTAGACTTTCCCTGGCGCGGTAAGTGAGGCTGAGTCCGAGGCGGCTGCTCTAGCCGGCTGCGCAGCGCCGAGCGGTATAGCCGCCCCTCCCCACGCGCCCTCGGAAGTTGGTTAGTGCCCACCCGCTCCACGGCTGACTCGCACAGCCCTTCCCCTCTCCCCATCGGCCAGGCGGTCCTGAGGCTGGCTCGAAGAGGATCCAGGGCTGCCCTCCTGATCCCACGCGCTGTGCCGAGGTGGGTGGGGGTGGGGGGTGGGGATAGCCAGGCCCAGGCTGGGAAAGGGAGGGCACGAGTGACAGGTGTCAGCCGCGGGGGCTCCAGGAGCTTGGTCCTGGGTCTTGATTTCACACAGTCCCACAGGCGCCTGCATTTGAGGAAGCCCCTCCTGACTCTCCTCAAACATCCTGACTGCTCACTGGAACAAGTGGCTTCACTTCTTTGTGCCTCAGTTGCTCTACTGACACGTAGGTAGGATTCTGTTGTGAGCAACGTGTTAAAAGGGCTTCCAAACCAGAGGGTGGGCTTGGCTGACCTTCTAGCTGTGCGGCGTTAGGCGAGATACTTAACAACTCTGAGCCTCAGTTTTCCTGTCTGAAACATGGGAAAGGGATGGGTTGGAGGGAATAAATGAGGTGATGCCTGGGGACGGGGGCAGGGCTAGCCTGGTGCTTGGCACACAGCTAGCACTCAGTTCAGGCTGACTACAGGTGACATTCTGTGAAGTGTCCAGCACCAGTGGATGCTAAGGCAAAGCAAGGTCCTCTGAGGTGGGAGGGACCCCAGCCCTTCTTAAACTCCACTCTGAGGAAGTCTTGAATCCCCTAAGGCCTTGTTGACACACACTGCAATGGCTGAATCCTCTCCTTAGGGCCAGCCCTTTCTCTCTGTTCCCTCCTCCCTGGGCGTTCTGCTTCCCAGAGGCGCTGGCCTCCCCCTACCTATCATCTCCATCCCCGTTGAGAAAGACTATCTAACCCACTCTTTCTTTGGCCCTAGATTGATGTCTGTTCCCCAGGCAGAGGGCTCCCCACGTCCTTCTCACACTCTGTGCGAGGGAATTCACACCTCCCTCCACTCCTGGGTTTGGGGGAAGATTCCTTTCCCTGAGGAGCAATCAGACAGTCAGGTGGCTTGGATGTTCCAGTGGTGACAGTTCAGACAGGCAGCGAAGAGCTGCAGAGGGAGCAGCTACTAGGGCAAGGAGACAGCGGAAAGTCAGAGGGGGTCCCAGCCCTGAAGCTATGTGGACTGTATATTCATCCAGGCAACTGAGCCACGAGGCACCAGAAATGATGAGTCTCGGAGAGGAAGTGGGGCCCATGAATGACTTTGAGCGGTTGGAAGTTCAGAGCTGGAAGGTCCCCAGGAAGAGATCTGCCCAGTCTGTGCAGTGGAGGCTTCAGACCCAGAGCAGAACCCGGGAGGCCCAGGAGCTAGGGGAGGATGCTGGAATTCCTGGGGTGGCATAGCAGCTTGAAGGTGCCCCAGGTGTTGGGAAGAAAACAAATTCCACCACTTGTGGACACCTGTATTAGTCCTACTCACCTGTGCCCCAGCTGCCACAACAGAAGGGAATGTTGAGGGTTCCGGGGCAGTCTGTCCACATGTTGCCTGGTGGGACACACAGAATGGGCTGCCTCCTCGAAGCTCTTTCTGCACAGAAACCCCCTCTGTCCTCTTCTTCCTCTGCAGGCTACTCCCCTCCCCCATTCACCCACCAGGGTGTCACACCCTGGCATCTTCCATAACTCTTCCCAAAGGAGTTAATCAGAAGCTAATTAGGAGGTTTGTGTCTCCTAGTTCACACAGTATTTGGAGCACAGCCAGGCATCAACGTGATGGGGATACAGGCACCTCCTTCAGTCTTGGGGAATCATTAGTTAGACACATTCAGACGCCTGTCACCTGAAGCCTGTGCCCTGGAAGTGCTCAGAGCACAAGGTATGGGAAGGTGGCAGTTGGCTCTCGGTCTCCTAAAAGGAGAGGGCTTTCACCCTCCTGAAGCTTCCTGGAAACCAAAGGAGCTGTGCCAAGGGGCTTCAGAGCTGTGTCTGAGAGCACAGCTTCTTGCAGCTGGACTACCTGGGTTTATGGCATGTGATTCTAGGGAGGAGATTCACCCTTTAGAGCCTCCATTTCCTCTTGAAAATGGGAACAAATACGCCACACCTCCCAGTATAGTTGTGAGGACTGAAGAAAAATATATAGGAATCACACAGCAGTGTCGAATAGAACCCTTGCAATGGCCTTGCTATGTCTGCATTAAGAACATGCATTGAACACATGCTGTTTCCCAAGCATTAAGTATTTCTCTCTGGATTCTGACAACAGCCCTCTGATCTAGGTACTATAATTGTCCCTATTTTACAGATGAGAACACTGAGGCTTAGAAAGGTTAAGGACTAACTTTGCTAGGTACAGGAAACTTCAAACATCACTATGACTCACCATAATTTTATGAGTTTGTAAAATTGGTAATTAGCACACTGTATTTTAGATGATATGTAATTAGTTACTGGAATGTTTCCTCCATGGGTATCTCCAATCATTGGACATCTGTGTTAATTGCCCATGGGCAATTTTTTGAGACACCTTCATGTTTTTCTATTCAAACAGTATCAAACTGATTTAAAAGAGCAGCTTCCCCCATTTATTCCCTATCCTTCCTCTCCATTTTTCTCCATAGCCCTATCACCCCCAGCATTTATATATCTTACTCATCTGTTTATTGTCTCCCCTCATCCATATAATGTAAACTCCCCAAAGGCAGGGACTTTTAACCATTTTGCTTACTCTTGTATCCCCAGAGACAAAAACAACAACCAGTACTTCATATGCTTTGCAAATTGTAAAGTGTTTAACAAACATAAGATCTATTATTGTTATTATTTTTGCCAAGTGTATAGCTTGCCTGAAAATAAAACCTTAAGGTTCATGGCAGAAACTTCCCTCAAAATTCTGGCAAATAGTACCTGCTCAAGTGCCAGGGAAAATGTGATGAAGGTTAAAAGCAGTTGGAGATTACTTTCCTAACATGTTAATAAAGCTCCTTATCAGTTAAGTTGAAAGACAAGTTAATTTTTTTTAAATCTTTGCATGCAACAAATGGCATGCTCAAAGGCAATTAAATTAGCATTTTAAATTTCCAATAAGTTAACTATCACTGATTTATTCACTAACTCTTTATTTTGTTACAGAAAATCATTTGTAAAAAACAAAAGAACATAACAAGCCTCCTAAATCCCACCACTGCCCAGAGTGTGGATACCCACATGCCTGGATACTTCAGTCTGTTTCCTTTTCATCTTTTTCTGTGTGTGAATATTTTCTCTCATTTTTTTCCTTAGAAAATAAGGGATCATGTTGTCAGCAGAGTTATATAACCAGCTTACTTGGTGACATCCCCCCACCATTGACATTAAAGTGAAAGTCTTTATCTTACTAAAATTTCTTTAAAACATGACTCCATGGCTATATAATATTCCATTATAAGCATATGCCAAAATTTTCTCAGCCTGTCCTCTGTTATTGGACACTAGGATTGCTGCTGTAATGTTTTCTATAGCCTTACTGGTGTTGTCTAGGCCTTGAATGAGTCTTCTCTACATCCTCAGTCATGACCTACTTGCTGGTTTGCAAATGGGCTGGTATATGTAGTTAGTAAATCCATTCTTAGAGGTTGGGTGCTGGTGGCAGTGGGGACAGCAGCTGATCCAACAGAGCGCTGCTCCAGGTAAACTAAGGCAACATGGAGACCCAGTAAGCTCCAGGCATTTCCTGACCAACACAGGAGAGCACACATGTGGCCAGATGCTGCATGGGGGCAGAAGGCCTCTTTGCTGCCGGGGCTGCCCAACAACCTGGATTCCTTTTCTAAAATCAGTACCAAGTTACTTGCTTGCAAATATATGTGTCCTCTGCCAGCCTCTCTGCTATCATCCTCTCTTTCTGTCCTCTGCTCATGAGTTCATCTGTGTCTTCATTTGATCACATGACAAATGTTTACAGGCACACCTTGTTTTATGGCTTTTCACAGATACTGCTTATTTTTACCAACTGAAGGTTTGGGACAGTCTTGAACCAAGCAAGTCTATCAGCGCCATTTTTCCAACTGCATTTGCTCACTTCCTGTCTCTTGTGTCACATTTTGGTAATTCTCACATTTCAAAATTTTTTTCTTATTGTTATATTTGCTATAGTGACCTGTGATCAGTGATTTTTGATGTTGCTGTTGCAATAAGGGGCTTCCCAGGTGGCGCAGTGGTAAAGAATCTGCCCGCCAACGCAGGAGACACAAGGGACATGGATTCGATCTCTGGGTGGGGAAGATGCCCTGGAGGAGGAAATGGCAACCCACTCCAGTATTCTTGCCTGGAAGATTCCATAGACAAAGGAGCCTGGCGAGCTACAATCCTGTTGCCAACAGACAGGCATCACTGAGTGAGCACACATCACAGTAAGATTATCACTCACTGAAGGCTCAAAGGATGGTTACCGCTGTTTAGCAATAACGTATTTTTAAAGTAAGGTATGTACACTGTATTTTACACAAACAGCTACTGCAAACTGCATAGAGTCCAGGATAATGTAAACCTAATTTTGATATGCACTGGAACACCAAAAAAACTGAACGACTCGCTTTACTGTGGTGGTCTGGAATCTCGCGGACCACCAAACCAGTTCTCTCTGAGGTATTACCTGTAATGACATCTGCACTTGCCATGGGATTTTTTTTCTCCATTAGAGGGACCATCAGCTGGTTCTCACACTTCAAGACCAGCCTCCCTCATTTCTGAGACTCCTTTCGGTGTAAAATGGGGATTTGTTTTGAGATGCCGTGGTTTGAGCACGCAGCGCAAATACGTGGCCCATCCCCCAGGCAGCCACTGTGCGGCCCTGCCCAGTTCACCACGGACCCTGGTGAAGCGCAGCCCTCCAGTATGGCCGCCTCTGCTGCGCATGCGCGAACCATCCTGTCTCGCGCAGTTACCCGGCTGCTTCTGCCCGGCATACGGAGCCCGGTCCCCTTAACCACAAGCTCACTGATCGAGATCGGCGTGTCACGGTGAGCCACGGAGCGGAGGGATTCTGGGAGCAGGGACGCGAAGCGAAGTGGGAGTGACGTGGACTTACCGCCCACCATTCAGCCACTTCAGAACCTGGAAAACTGCAGTCTGCCGGCCGCCCGCCTGCCCGCAATCCAGTCGGAGATGAGTCACAGGCAGGGATGCGCCTCGCTTCAGATGCTGGGCGCTGAGTGAGACGGGCGTGAGGGAAGACGTGACCTGAGTGTCAGATCTGTGGTGTGGGGTGTCCCTGGCAGTAACCGCGAGGTAACAAGGTCCCTCTCTGCATTTCTCTCTCTCCATCTCTTCTCTGTGACTTTGGGTGGGTTATGTCATGAGCCTATTGAGTTTTTCTTATTTGCAATATGAAAATGTTACCTACTTCAGGAGACCTGTTGCTTTAATTTCGGTGGTATTAACTGGCACATGGAGGTGCCTGGTGAACATGAGCCACCCTGAAAGCTGGAGTGCCCAGATTATCTCCATTTACGGAAATGTCTACTTGACCGGTGGCCAGACCTGCCAGCCCCTTGCCAATCTCCACCACCCACCCAAACTGACCATGGAAAACCATATGTAATGCAGAGATTCTTTGTGGCCCCTGCTCTGGGAGTTCATCTCCCACCTCCCCATGCCCTGCGAAAACCCATCTTAATCTCAGAGTCACAATGCCCAGTGAGAGGAAAGAGGGGGTACAGGGGACCTCTAATAGTGTGACCTTGGGGACGATTCCTTGAAGCATTGGGGGTGGTCAGCATCCTTTGTGGCATCATATAGGATAGCAGTATAGGATGTATACATCATTGTGCATTTACTAACTGCCTACTCTATGCCAGCTCACTAGAAAAGGAAATGGAGGCTGGACCTGTGGAGGCTGGGGCAGAAGCTTGGGCATTTTCCTGAGGGTACTGGGAGCTACCAAAGACATTTCAGCAGATGACCTGATCCATTCTGCCTCTCTCCAAGTGGCACAAGAGATGACCTGTCAGAGCACTGTATCCTCCTTCCAACTCACACACAGCCACAGTGCACACCCACAGAAACGAACACAGACACACGTACACACATGTATTTTTAGAAAGCACAGATCCCAGGCCCTGAGATGCTCTGTGAATTTTCTGGTGTGAAATCACAGTTCCCCAAGCAGCCTGCCATGCCAGTTCTAGAGGCCTGGGGAGATCACATCTACCTTCACTTCCCCCATCAGAACTCTTGACTTGGTTTCTATGGGGACTGGGAGTGGGTGTCAGGCCAGCATGGGGTTCACACCAGGACAGGATGAGCTGGAAGAAGTCACCTGGAGAGGGATTCCGAGGTCAGCAGCAGTGATGGTCCCTCCCTCCCACCTGCCTCAGGCAGCGGAATGAACGTTTTGCAGCCACATAGCTCATGCCAGGGACTGTCTGTACATAACCCCAGTCCTTACGGCAGGTAAAGTGTTCTTACTCTGCTTTCCCTAGGAAGACACTGAAGTTCAGAGAGGTGAAGTGCTTTGCCCAAAGCTACACTGCCAGCAAGTGGAAGAGTCAATATTAGCACTCAGAAACTGGATTTCTGAGCTTGGGCTCTCCAAAGATAGGTGTTTATTTACGAAGTAAAAAAAAAAAGTGAATTCTTAGTATAGTTTAGCCAATTGGCTCCATCAAAACATAGAACCCATTTAGAGGATATATACACATGTATAATAAAAAGGATCCCTGGAGAAGACAAAAGTGGGAACCTTTGGAACTGCCTCTTACGGAAAAGCTCTGTCCACAATGATATCATCCCCGGGATCAAAGAAGCCTGCTCCCCCTGGGATGTAGAGAGGCCAGGCGCTCTGCCCATTGGCTTGCGACTGGCAGCTTCCCCTGCAAGTCCCTGCTGGGCTCCACATCCATCCAAAGGCACGGTTTGGTTTCTCCCAAGTCGAGTGACCACACTCCCTAGGAAATAAGAACTCTAGCTCCCTAATATTCCCATGGCCTCCAGTCACTTGGGGACCTACCAGGAGAGCCTGAATCAACTCTGATCTCCAGCAGCATGAGAGGATGAACTGCTTTCTGAAAATGTTTCCTCCATTGCAAACAGGCACTAGAGTGATGTGGCAGTCCTTTACTGCACAGACATCTTGACACCTTGATATTCACATAGGGGTGTGTATGGCGGCGGGTGGGGTGGGTGTTGGTAAAGAGACAGTTGTATTCTCTAGCTCTTTTATTTCTGAATTGGTAATTTAATCTAGTGGTACCTTCTCAGGAAGTGTGCTGGCTGACAGTGTGGGCTTTGGAGTCACACAAACCTGGGTTCCAGTCCCAGCCTGTGATTAGAAGTTGTGTGACCCTGGAAAGCTTCATAACATCTCTGAGCCTCAACTGCCTTATTTATAAAATGAGAATGAAAAAAGCATCTTTCTCTTAAAACTGTTGTGATGATGATGATGATGATAATAAGGTTTGAGCTAGGCATCTGTGAATACCCTTCCAGAGCCAACTGTGTAATCCTGAACTAGTTTCTCGCTTTCTCCAGGTCTCAGTTTCCCCTTCTGTGAAATGAGGACATTGAGCTGATCTGTAAGGGTCTTTTCAGCCCTAACAGTTACAGGATTCTCAGAGGTCAACCCAGGAGAGATATTTGCCCCCTTCCACTGACCACTGAGATGCCAGCACACATTTGTGCCACCTCTGCCCTGGAACCCTCATACTCCACACAGCCCAGAACACCCCAGCACACCCTCCCCACGGACTAGGCACATGCCCTCAAAGTCATAGTCCTCTCCCCAGAGGTTGACAGCCCCGGGTACACAAGCCCCCAGCCAGCAGGGTCAGCAGGTGCCATGCGGGCGCCCCCATCACCTGCCTGTTTGTGTCTCTGCAGGTGAGCGGAGGGTCCTTCTCTGCGAGAAGTCAGAGCTCTACACGTGGGCAGGCTGGCTCCACTATTCTGCTCCAAGGATTACATGTCCTTCAAACGCCCCTGCCCCTGTAAGTCTCCTCCCCACCTCCTCCCATGGACCGGGGCCAGCATGGCAGAGTCAGGATGCAGAGAATGTTTTTAGGATGTTTGGCCAAAGAGCTCCAGGGGTCTGATTGGGGTTCGATGTGATATGACGGATGGGGGAGGGCAACACAGAAGACCCCTGACCATCTGCAAGAGATGTCTCACCTTGCCAATCCCTCCGTATCAGTACTTCCCAGAGTGTGGGTCAGGGTTCTTCCAAGGGATATTAATGAGGTTACTTTTTTTTTTAATTCCATAGTCAAATGAGTGTGGGAAATGCAGAGTGACACAAGTCAAGTCAGTTTTGCTGGACTCTTCAGAGCCGTTAAGGTGGTGCTGTGTAGTGAGGCTCCATAGGAAAGAGAAAGCCCAGGGTTCTACCCAAAGTTAGCTGACAACAAGGAATGTCTCCTGAGATGGGTGCTTCATAGAACACACTCCTTGGGGTTCAGTGTCTGAGGAAACCCTTCCTAGCGCAGCCTCACCAGGCAGTCCCTTGTTTGCTATTAATAATTCATTTTTTCATCTAATGAAGCCACTAGTGATTTTGCCCATAACATTCTTCTCACGGCTCCCTGATGCCCACGCATCTAGACAATGGACTCAATCAGGTATACCCTGGGGCTCAAGGCTGAAGCCCCTGTGGCTTATTCCCCTACTTATTGTCAACCCTGCCTTCACGACTCATGCTGCCACCCTGACCCCAGAGTTGCCTCTCTCCCTGGCAGCCACCTGCTTCCTCCCATGATGTCCCCTGAGCCCCCTCCAAGCCACCATCATTTGCTGCATTTTGGGAGGATGTGCATAACCTCCCTATCCCTTCTCCCTGGTGAGGTTGGGACTGTGAGTCTGTGTGAGATCGGGGCCCCCAGCTGAGGCTCCCTGTCTGTCTGTCAACTCCCCTCACCCTGCTCACCAGTGTCTGTTCAAATCTGTACCACTGGTTAATGTCCTCCATCCTGGGGTTGGGGAACCTCTCCTGCAGAGAGTCAAATCGCCAACTGTCAACTCTGCGAGCGTCAAGGGGCTGCTGTAGCGGAGGTAAGGAGAGCTGGCCTATCCTGTCCGGGAGCGACCATCACCAGGCATGCTGAGGGAGTAAGGTGGCAGTGCGTTCATTGTGCAGAGATTGGTTCTCAGGAGGTAGGGGAGAACAGCCTGGCTGCTGGCGGCCATGGGTGCCGAGGAGGGCACAGGTCAAGAACAATAAGCTTTCTGATGCATAGGACAAGCTCAGTAAATTACTGCTCCTGTTGCCACCATGTCTGCTGTTGTGGACTGATCAGCTGTCAAAGCCTCAGGCCTGGGGAGATGGCTACCATGGGAGCAGGTCAGCCCAGGACACCTGCCCCCCAGAGGGTCAGGGTGGTTGTGTTGTCACCCCCAGGAGCAGCTGGCAGTGCCGAAGGCTGGGGCTGCTGAGTGTGGAGGACTTTCCAGAACCTTCCGGGGTTGAGCCAGGCCCTTTGGAGCCCTGCCGTCTGCACTAACAGGGGCCATCACCCCAGGACAGGCTCTGTGCGAGCAGCTCCTGAGGACTCCCGGGTGTGGTCACGGGTATCCTGGGCTGGTCAGGAGCAGTTACTGAGCTTCTCTGAATCCCCCTCTCCCGACACAGGCTCAGCGCCTGGCATGCAGTAGGCACTCAATAAATGTTTGCTGAATGAATAAATGCAGTCCAACACTGTGGATGAGGCCCTGGAGGGGGAGAAGCCGCAGCTCCTGACTCTGCCACCACCAGACTCTCTCGGTGGCTCTGGCCAACCCATCCTCATCTCTGAAATGAAGCAGTTATCTGAGGCCAGTGCATTCCAGGAGCTCAGAGCAGCTGTGAGGCTCCTTGGAGGGTGAGAGGAGACCAGGTGGGCAGAACCCAGATGGCCCACCACCCTCTGCTTCAGCCAGAGCAGCTCTGTTTACAGGGTTGGGGGTCTGTTCAAATTTCACTTAAAGAAAGAGGTCCCAGGCAATGGAGGCCAGGTCCCATGAGGGTATCCAGGCCCACTTCTTCCTCTGTCATCTTATCTCTTCTCTGCAGGATTCCTCTCTTCTCCTCACAGTGTCCAGTCAGACTCCTTACCTTTTTTCTGAGCTAAGAAGTGCTCGCCATGTTCCCTTTCAGCACCCCTAGTCTGCTTCAACCTGGCTCCTGCACCCTCACCCTGATATGACATCAGCGGCTGGGTCACTAAGTCCATCCCAGAGTTTTCAGTTCTCGGCTGCATCTGACCCTGCTGGTGGCTCCTCCACCGGGTTCTGGACTCTGAAGCCTGGGGCTTTCCTCCGGCCTTTCTGGCTCTCTGGGCTCTGATCATCCATTCATGGTCTCTTTAGTGCAACAGGAAGGTGCCTTCTCCCCACACCTGCCCGGGGATGCCGGGTCCCCCAGTACTCCAACCCCACTGGCCTTCTCGCCCTGTACACCCCAGACCATTTCATCCTCACTCTTCTTTCAGCTGCAGCCTATAGGCCAGCAGTTCCCATGACTCTCTTCCACCCATTTCTGCCTGAGCTGATTCCTTCTGCCTTCCACTGCCTGGCTCCCCTGGGCAGCCCCACCTCCACTGCTCAAGTACAGCCCGTCCCACGTTGAACTCCTTGCCCTCTCCTCCATGGCAGCTTGCTTGATTTTGCTGTCTTGGTTTAGGGTACCACCATCACCACCACCCAGTCCCACAGGCCAGAAATCTACAAGTGACCCTCAGTTTCCCTCCAACACCTGCATCACTACCAGCTGCCCAGGGAGACCCTAGGGTCTCCAAAGTAGGTCAACAGATCTCTCTCCTGACTTCCCCCGCAGTCCAACCCCCTCCTCAGACCCCATCCTGGAAATCACTGCCTCAGTAGATATTCATGGAACCAGACAACCAGACAAGTGAACAAACAGAGTGAAGCGGACTCCTCATGGTTGCCCTCCTGGGCTCACAGACGAGAGGCCCTCAGGTGGTTTTCTAGGAGGGATGCAGAACCGCAAGAGCCCCTGATGCCCTGATTCACCTGGCCAGGGAACACTGAGGGGCAAAGCCAGACGTCTCAGGCTTCATCATGCGGCCACAGACACACACCCTTTTTTAGCACCTCCTCTCCTGCTCTGTGAATTTAGACACCTAACAGGGAATCGCTAGAACTGTCTTGGCTCACAAAATTATCTTGCTCGGTACATGTGAAGATGCCAAAGCCCATTAAAATCTGGAAAACTCAGGACAGGAACCATAGCTTGTTCCCGTTTGGGTTTCCACACCCCTACATCCTGCCAGTTGACAGGGGCAAAGAGGAAAGTCCCCAGAAGGAAAAACAAGCACCAAAGTTTCCCTAGCAAGACCTGGCTGCTAGCAGTTAAGAGTTCAGGGAAGTCAGGGTGAGTCAACAGGGAATGTGAACCTGGGGCAGGGCAGTGGGCACAGGTCTGGCTGGCATCCACAGCTCTGGACACCGGGTGAAGTGGGACCATCCACTGGCCTCTCAGGAGCTGGGCAGCCCTGGATCAGACCAGGCTGGGCTGACTTCTCCCAGGCCCTGCCCACATCTTGGGCTCCCCCAAGCCCTGTTACATCTCAAGGACCTTAGGTCATCTCAGCCTCTCACAGAGACAGCCCCAGTAAACCTCCATGTCCCTCCCTCTCAGGCAGATGAAAAAACTAAGTCAGGGAGAGGAGGCAAGAACAGGAGAGGGGAAGCCCTGAGGGATTTGGCTACAAGGCTGCAGGAGGGAAATCTGGTCTCCTCCCTGCAAGTGCAGGCCTGTGAGCCATTTCCAGCCTTGAGCACTGAGTGAGAAGGACCAGTCCGGCTCCGCAGAGAGGCGGAGCGTGGGAGCCTCCTCCATCTGGCCCCAGCTGGGCAGGGCAGCCCAGGATTCCCCCAGGATCCAGGCTTCAAGAACAGATGCTTCCTAACTACTTCTTCACCACAAGCACATGGTAGCTCCACAGAGCTTCCTCTGCTGTGAAGTGGGGGTGGCCTCAAGGGACAGACCTGGGGGAGGAGGGGATTTGGGGCTCCAGGGGAGACTGAGGATGCAGCGAAGCAGGGCTAAGAGTAGAGGGCAGCAACCACTGGTCCACAGAGGAACTGGATGGGGCTTGTCTCTGCTAAGTGCACAGGCTGCCAGCAGGCCAGAAGGAATCATAGCCTGGAAAAGCCTCTGGGTGGGTTTGGGCCTCCCTCAGAGTGGTGTGATGTGGTCAACAATGCTTGGGTTCAAGGACAACATAGCACTGACACTTGTCAGCTGTGAGATCTAGAGCAAGCTTCTTCACATCTAGAAACCTCAATCTGCTCATCTGTAAAATGCAAGCAGTCATAATAGCCTTTTGGTTTGATGCCCAGATTTGACATGCCACAAGGAGAATCTAGGTTGGTGCCAGATGCTGAGAAGATGCTTGAGAACTTGACAGTCATAGCCTTTTGACCACCCTCTCTCTACAATGCTTAACATGACCCAAGTCTTTGGCAACAGATTGGCGAAAATGGAGAGAGATTGGGACTCTGGATATGAACCTGGGGTGCGGACCAGATACTATTGTTTTCTGCTCTGCTTACTGTATTACCTCTGAAGCGACGTCACTGTCAACAGAAGGAAGAACTTGAGAGCTAGCTCCTGAACCCCCAGCCCTTGAATGGAGAGTCCACTCTGTGGCCCTGTGAACATCCTGGCTACCCTCCTCTGAGTTCTCTGGTCGATCCCAGAGTCTGACTGTAGCAAGTGCTCAGCATCTGACAGCTAGTCTCAGTTTTAAGTGCACAGTCATTTATATTAATGTTACAAGAGGGCATCAGCCTCAGCTTGAGCGCTTCATGTAGTACTAGTAACAGCAGCAGTACCCCAGCTTTTGCAGCGCACTCCCAGCTGGCAGAGTTTTTGTGTCTCCCCCCTCCCCTGGCAGTGGGGTCTCAGGGTAACCTCATCCACCTCATGGTACCAAGACATTTCCATACACTGTCAGTCCCCAAATTTACGTCTCCAGCTCCAGACTCTCCCTGAACTCCAGACTCATATATTCAACTGTCCACCCCGTATCTTCACTCAGATGTCCACTCAGTTGTCTACAGAGCATCTCAGATGGAACAAGTCAAAACCTTAAATCTGACTTATAGTCCCCCACCCAAGCTACCCATCATCTTCCCCATCTCAGTAAATGGCAGCTCAGTTCTTCCATGTACTCAAGCCCCAAACTTTCTGAGTCTCTACTGCTCTCCTTTCTCATCTACCCCAAACCAATTAATCTGAAAATCCTAACAGTTTCACTTTGAAATCTGACTCCATCTTGCCATCTCCACCACTAAGCCCCAGGACCAAGGACACCATTGTCATCACCTGGACCACTGTTCTGGCCTCCTAACTGACCTCTCTGCCACCCTCTTGCCCCACTCCAGCCTATTCTGCCACAACCCTGGGAGTGTGGGAAAGGGAAGGATCTAGAGACTGAGCCAGTTGAGTTGCTTTCTGTATCTAGAAATCTTGCCAAGCAAGCATGATCCCTGGAGTTGTCACCCACGGCACCCGAAGGCCAAGTACACTGGGGAGGATTACCTGCAAACAGGAATGAGTAAGGACACCGCCATTTCTCTAACAAGGACTACACTACGTTAGCTACCCTCCTGTACCTGGAACCGTGCCTAGGGTGATTAGGAAAGGCTGGTCGTCCTCTGACATCACCACCGAAGTGTGCAGGACCATGTGCGTCCCAGTCAGGAGAGAGAGGCCCCAGGAGAGAAGTCACATGCCCTGTGGGCCCAGGGACCACTAGAGGAGGTGGCAGCATCTAAAAGCAGAAACTTCCAGGCCCAAGCTCAGGGAACTGACCATACTAGTCCCTCTGAGAGCCTGAAACATTTTCACCTCCTAGCGTTCCTTCTATCTGCTTCTCTCTGCATTTGAAATACCATGTCTTCTATTAGCCCCGGTTTCATCAGCTTCTAAGGGCTGCTCCCTCTTCCCACCTGGACTCCATATCTGTAGGTGACCTCCAGGCCTTGTTTGAAAAAAGAGTCATTCCAGAACTTTCCTCTGCCCATCCACCGGGCCCTTCAGCCCCCAGATAATACTTGTCTCCCCTAGGAATGAGGCTAGGGCTAGAGATATAGCTGATTACAGTAAAAACAGCAAGAGCTGAATGACACAGGTTCAAAAACCATTGAAGCGAGTGTATTTAAATCATCCAAGCCTCTGTTATTCAGCTATGAAATGGGATCATGAGACCCGCTTTCCAGGGTGACTGAGAATGTAGTGAGCACACAGTCAGTCAGGAAGGGTTTGTTCTATCCTTCTCCTCTGGCTCCCCAATCCCACAGTGAGAGGAGATATTCCTGCAGGGTCCTCCCAAGACTGTTCCAAGGGGAGATCACGTCTTCCCTCTCCGTTCCCAGCCAGGCATGCAGACGCAGCATGGTATACTGGGCCGTACTTCATCTGACAGGCTCTCATCGGGCTAGCCAGGTGCCAGCCTTTCATCACACCCCATCACAGGCACATACCAAGACAATGCAGGAAAATGGGTTCTCCCGACCTTCTAGACTGGATGTAAGAGATCCTCTGCTGACCCGATGGGACTTACCCAGGGACTCTACCCCAACTGCCTCTCACCAGAGATGCAGAAACTGAGATGCATACTGAGGACTGGACCAGGTCGCCTAGCATGTTTGCAGCTGAAACGCTGATGGTCCCAGCATGACTCCACATGAAGCACTCTTTCCACAAGGAGCCTGCTCTCCTCTGTTCCCAGGGAAGACAAAGAGCGTAACTATGATCCAAGCCATGTCTTAAAAAAAAAAAAAAAAAAAACAGTGAAGACCTTATTTCCACATGGGGAGGGAAATCCTGAGATGGAGCAGCTGTAAGACTTTAGTTTCAGTGGTCAGAGATGAACATCACTGAGGACCCAGGTTCCTTCCATCTTCTTGCTCCACTGTAAGATGGCGCCATTGTAAGATTGCTGCATTGTAAGATGGCCACCATCAACCCAGGCAGTGACACAACTTTTCCCAGAAGTTCCCCAGCATGAAGTTCCCAGAAGAGCCCCCTCATGTCTTACTGGCCAGAATTTAGTAGCATGTCCACCCCTAAGCCAGTCATAGTTCAGTTCAGTTCAGTCGCTCAGTCGTGTCCGACTCTTTGCGACCCCATGAACTGCAGCACGCCAGTCCTCCCTGTCCATCAGGGAATGGTAATACCAGGACTGGCTTACCAAGCTAGTCTTTAAAAGGACAAAGGTTGTTAGAACCTGGTCCCCCCTCAGTCTAAAATGGAGGCAGTGGACAGTCAGGCCTACAAAACCTTCCCCTTTTGCCTGCTCAGTCCTTGTTCTTGGGCCTCAAGTCTTCAGGAGGACCTCTAAATATCTGAAGTGAGAACTGAATTGAACTGAGGAGTCCCTTTTATAGGGATTCTCTAGGGTTAGTTTTGTTTGTTTGTGTAGTAGAGAAATACCAGCTCACAAGAGTGAGTAGCTAAATATTCAGGAGATTAATGACCCATTTAATCATTGGTAGCCAGCCTGAAATCCATCATGATGGGAGTTTTACACCGTAGAATTGGCAAACAACACTACAAATCAGGAATTTTTTTCTTTTTTTTTTTTTCCTGAAAAGCTGGTTTGCCAGCACACCACTGTATAAAACCCACATACAGAAATATGCACAGATCATTAGTGTGCAGCTGAATCTTCACCAACGCAGCACACTCAGATCGAGAAATACATCATGAGCTGCAGCCTACAGCTCCGGCCATGTGCTCTCCCAGCCCCTGCGCCATGCCCAGCTCAACCACTGTCTCGACACCTGTCACTATAAATTAGCTTTTCCAGGTTTTGACCTTTATATGTTTGGAATCATACAGGATATTCTCTTTTGGACTGGCTTCTTTTGCTCAATATTCTGTCATGAGATTCAATGACAGTATTGTGTATAAATATAGATCACTTATTCTCATCACATTGTGTATATTGACACAATGGAATGTATAATATTCCGTTGTGTCAGTACACCACAAATAACTTATCCATTCTACTTTAGTGGACATCTGAGTACTCTTCAGGTTGAGGCGATGAACAGTGAACGTTCTAGTAGAATGCTGTCCAACAGAGCTTTCTGCAATAATGAAAATGTTCTATATCTTCACTGCCCAGTATGATAGCCACTAGCCACTTGCAGCCACTGAGCCCTTGAAATGTGGCTAGTGCAACTGAAGACTAAATTTTTTAACTGAAGTACAGCTGATTTACAGTACAGGTAGTTTCAGGTGTACAGCATACTGATTCAGCATTTTTGCGGTTTATACTCCATTATAGGTTATTACAAGACAATGGGTACAACTGCCTGTGTTATACAGTATATCCTTATGCTGATCTATCTTGTGTATGGTAGTTTGTATCTATTAATCCCACATCCCTAATTTGTTCCTTCCTCCTCCCCTTTGGTAACCACCAGTTCGTTCTCTATATCTGTGAGTCTATTTCTATTTTGTATATACATTCATTTGTATCATTTTTAAGATTCTACATATAAGTGACTTCATATAGTATTTGACTTCCTTGTCTTATTTCACTAAGAATAATATTCTCTAGGTCCCACCCATGTTGCTACAAGTGGCATTATTTCATTCCTTTTTATAGCAGAACAGTATTCCATTCCATACCCTTTTTAATCCAATTGTCTGTTGATGGGCACTTGGGTTGCTTCCAAATCTTGGTAATAGTGAATAGTGCTGCTATGAACATTGGGTAGCTTCCCTGATAGCTCATTTGGTAAAGAAGCTGCCTGCAATGCAGGAGACCCCAGTTCGATTCCTGAGTTGGGAGGATCCACTGGAGAAAGGACAGGCCACCCACTCCAGTATTCTTGGGCTTCCCTTGTGGCTCAGCTGGTAAAGAATCTGCCTGCAATGTGGGAGACCTGGATTCAATACCTGGGTTGGGAAGACCCCCTGCAGAAGGGAAGGGCTATTCTGGCCTAGAGAAATCCATGGAGTGTATAGTCNAGTATTCTTGGGCTTCCCTTGTGGCTCAGCTGGTAAAGAATCTGCCTGCAATGTGGGAGACCTGGATTCAATACCTGGGTTGGGAAGACCCCCTGCAGAAGGGAAGGGCTATTCTGGCCTAGAGAAATCCATGGAGTGTATAGTCCATGGGGTCTTTGGGGTGCACGTATCTCTTATAATTAGTGTTTTCATTTTCGTCAGATATATACCTAAAAGTGAAATAGTATGGTAGTTTTATTTGTAGTTTCTTAAGGACTCTCCATACTGTTTTCCACAGTGCCTGCACCAAGTTACATGCCCACCAGCACTGAACCAGAGTTCCCTTTTCTCCAAATCCTCTCCAACATTAGTTATTTGAGTTTCCTTTTGATGATAGCCATTCTGACAAGTGTGAAGTGATACCTCATTGTGGTTCTGATTTGCATTTCTCTAATAATTAGCAATGTGGGGCATCTCTTCATGTGCCTGTTAGCCATCTGTATCTCTTCTTTGGATAAATGTCTATTCAAGTCTTCTGAGCATTTTTTGATTGTTTTTTGTTTTTTTTTCTATTGAACAGTATGAGCTGTTTATATATTTTGAACATTAATCTCTTGTTGGGCTCATCATTTGCAAATGTTTTCTCCCATTCTGTAGGATGGTTTTTTCATTTTGTTGATGGTTCCTTTTGCTGTACAAAAGCTTTTAGGTTTAATTAGGTCCCATTTGTTTATTTTTGCTTTTATTTCTTTTGTTTTAGGAGACTGAGCCAAGGAAATATTGCTACAATTTATGTCAAAAAGTGTTCTGCCTATGTTCTCTTCCGGGAGTTTTATGGTTTCAGGTCTTACCTTTAGATCTTTAAACTCTTTTAAAGTTTATTTTTGTATATAGTGTGAAGGAATGTTCTAATCTCATTGTTTTACAAGAAACTGTCCAGTTTTCCCAGCACCACTTGTTGAAGAGACTGTCTCTTCTCCTTTGTATATTCTTGCCTCCTTTGTCGTAGACTAACTGACCATAGGTGTGGGGGTTTATTTCTAGGCTCTCTATTCTGTTTCATGGATCTATGTATCTGTTTTTGTCCCAATATCATACTACTTTGCTTATTATAACTTTGTAGGATAGTCTGAATTTGGCAGAGTTATACTTCCAGCTTTGTTTTTTTTTTTTTAATTTATTGGAATATAGTTGATTTACAATGTTCTGTTAGTTTCAGGTGTACAGTAAAGTGATTCCATTATACATATACATTCATTCTTTTTCAGATTCTTTTCTCATATGGATTATCCCAGAACGCTCAGTAGAGTTCCCCGTGCCATACAGTAGGTCCTCGTCAGTTATCTGTCTTATTTGTGTGTACTGCCAGCTTTGTTCTTTTTCCTCAGGACTGTTTTGGCAATTTAGGGTCTTTTGTGGCTCCATATAAGTATTAGGATTATTTGTTCTAGTTCTACAAAAAATATCATGGCTATTTTGGTATGGAATACACTAAATCTGTAGATTGGATACTACATCATTTTAATATTATTATTTATTCCAATCTAGGAGCATGGGACATCTTTCAGTTTCTTTGAATCACCTCCAATTTTGAGGAATTGAATTTTTAATTTAATTTTCATTAATTTAAGCAGCTACATGTGGTTAGTGACTACCATATTGGACAGCACTGTTCTAGTATGTGAACATATTGATGCATTTCTGTTGGAGGATTCATTCTGCCCAGGAGTGGAATTTCTGCGTTATAGGACATCCATTTGTTTGGCTTTAATATATAGGGCTAAACAGCTTTCCAGAAGGGCAGTACCAGTCCACTCTCCTGTCATCAATATATGAGTTCTAGTTGCCCTCCATCCTCACCAGTGCTTGCTCTGAATTTTTTCACTTTAGCCATTCTGGAAAATAGTAGAAATATCACCTTGTGGTTTTCCTTTGAATTTCTCTAGTTATTAACTACAGCGTACTAGCACCCTGGATTTCCTCTTTTGTGAAGTGATTATTTAAGCCTTTTGCCCACTTTTTTTAATTGGGTCTTTTTAGTATTAATTTCTAGGCGGTCTTTATATATTCTGAATACCAGACCTGTGTTAGATATATTATCGCAAAAATCTTCTTCCTCTTTGTGGACTGCCTTTTTTTTTAAGATTTTTTTTTTTAACATGGGCCATTTTTAAAGTCTTTATTGAATCTGTTCCTATATTACTTTTTTTGGCTGAGAAGCACGTGGGATCTTACCTGCCCAACCAGGCATCAAACCCGCACCCCCAGCATTGGAAGGCAAAGTCCACTGGACTGCCAGGGATGTCCCTGGGAGATTTTTTGACTCTTATAGCCATGTCTTTGCATTCAAAGATATTCTCAAATGTTTATACAGAGAGTATTTATCAAGTCTTACATATAACTGTTTGCTTTATTCGTATTTAACTTTAAAATTTACAGAAAATAAAATGATATGGAGCATACAGTTAGGGGATACCCTCTTGGATTTCTTAGGAGCAGAGGATCCTGCTGATGCACTTCAAAGAATACATCTTTATAAATGTGAAAGCCAAAGTGGGCACCTTTTAAGTTGGATGGCAGATATTAATAATGAGTTTTTGTCTATCATTGAAATTTTAGGTGTTAGGTTAAATGAAATTTAAAGAGACTGCTTGTGAAATAACTTAAACTTTTAAATTTTTTCTTATTTTTTCCAAGATACAAAATACCTCTAACACTAAAATAATGACTGTGATCCCAACAGTTTAAGGACAATTACAGTACATGCGGCTATATACTTGCACAGTAAGTCACCAACACTCTCTAAACAGTAAGAACAGTCGCACTGGGGCACAGCTCTCACATTTTCCTTGCCAGAAAGCACAATGATCAATTACACCTGAGCGATGCTAGCACGCTGCCATATCTACCAAGCGTAAAATCCAATTATCTAGGACAACATGACTATCAAATTCCTGGCCAGTATGGAATTTCTGAGTCCACATATTCAGAAACCTATGGAGTGTTCCTTAAATTCTTGTAAAATAGGAATTATACTGAGCATTAAAAACACTGAGCTAAATAGTTCAACCACCACAGTGGCTGAAATTCAGTGTCTGATTTAACAAATGCTTACCTATCATTTAAAAATCAATTTCTGCTCAATCCTAGCACAGCCAGCACTTCTCCTGCAGTGGCATTTATTTTTACCTGCTCAAGAATGAAAGGCCGAGCTATATACCACAGTCTTATCACAAGAGCCACGGGAAGGACGCACCCATGGAGCACACACAAGAGGAGAGAGGCATGCATAGCACCGTCCCTTTGTTCAGCACTGGCTTTGATTTAGAGGAGAGGAGAATGCAAAAACATGTCATACAAACTGAATGAAGAGCATGTCTAGTAGGTAAGAAACTAAACTGTTTCCAAGTTTAGTAGGTAATCAAGAGCTATACTTCCGCTGCAAGAACCTTTACAGGATTGAAAGTAGCCACGTGGCACTAATCCTGAAACAGAGGTGATCAGAGGTGGCACAGGCACTGGCGACATGAGTCACCATCAAAAGACAGCCCGGGTAAATACCGCACATTTCCTGTCAGCTGCTGCGAAGACTTGCATTTTTCGAACTGAAAAGGAATCCTGTGGGGCTTTTTACTTATCACTGACTTGAAGAGAGGCTGTTTTGTTTTAGGGCCCCTCATTGAACATGAGACCAAGGTTTCCAAATGAGTTTTCCTCTATCATCACAAGATGCATTATACTCAGTTACTACTGTTTGACATTGAACTCCTGTAAGTGACAGTGTGGCTACTCTCTTGAGTATGCCACAAAGAACTATTAGAGTGAAAGAGCTAATTGTGCAAAAATGGAGGATCCCATAAAAATGTGAAGGAGGAGCCTTCTATGTCTTGGGATCTATTATCTGGTTCCAGGCACCTGTACAGACAGGTTCCTCCCTGAGAAGCATTCACCAGTGTCCCAGGGCAGGTTACAAATTATTTAGAAACTCTTTCAAAATCTTCCCCTTGCTCTAGCTATGTCCTTGATCCTGTTCGCATCTCAGTCCCCATGCCCCTTGCCCACCTTGAAGCCCAAACTCCCACCAAAGATCTTTATTTTAATATAGTACAATTTACCCATTGTTTCGTAGCCAATATTAATACCTTTGTATCCTGTTTAAGAAATCCAAGGTCATAAAGATGTTCTACAGTGTCTTCCTATTGAAGCTTTACTGTTTTGCCTTTCATATTTAGCACTGTGTCTAGGGAATGTTTTGTTAAGATTTTAAGGTTTAATTGTCATATATTGAGCACCTACTGTGTTCCAAGCATCCTGCTAAGCAGTGTGCTTTAATTAGCTCTAAGAAATTGCTGTTCCCATTTGGCAATTGAAGTGCTAGAAGCTCAGAGGGTTAAACTGCCCGGAGACCACCTGCAAGAAGCAGGGCCAAGCTCTGAACCCAGGACTCTGTAAGCTGGCAAGATCCGAGGACCAGATGCATGTCAGCTTTGGTGGAGGAGCTCTGGAGTTTCCCCCCACACCACCACTGCCCTGAGGAAGATGGCTGAGGAGTGACCCTTCTCCCAGAGGACACTAGGGCCATTCACCTCAGACACTGAATGCTGGTGAATAAAAGGCATTAGGACCGGGGCTGGAGTGCCCCAGCTCAGGGCTGCAAAGCAACCTTGGGGACTGGGGGGGATTCAGGACTTCTCCACAAACACTCCATGTTTTTAGAAATCTATGTCCATGAGCCACACGCTGAGAAACTACTCCAAAGCTCCATGGTTCAGTGTGATGCTGTCAGCCATTTGAGATCATTCGTATCTATTGTGGCCAAGAAGTATGTATCTTTGCCTGGTCTAGTAGTTTTTCTCATTCTACCTACTGAAGTGACATGTTACATTAATAGATTTTGTGGTCTTAAACCATTCTTGCATTCCTGGAATAGGTCTTTTCTCCTCATAATGTATTATTTTTAGTACACTGCTGCCCTGGTGGCTTCCCACATGCCCTTGTAAATTCTAGGAGTTGAGGGAACTACTGTGGAGCAGGGGACAAAGTCCTGTGATATGTTCCAGAATCAGAACCCACAAAAGTCCAGAACAAAACCAAGGATGATAGTACTTGGGGTGGGGGCTCAGCCATCTTGGCCCAAGAACACTTCTCTAGGTTGGCCTAGCTTGGGGGACAGTTGATGATAATTTGAAGCATTCATGAATTTAACATTTATATATCAATTATTCATGAACTTTCTGGAAAGACCACATTGTAGTAAATGGTCATTTTCTGAAGCCACAGTTTTGAGGCTCATAATGCAAATGAAGGAGAGGGAAATGGCAACCCACTACAGTATTCTTGCCTGGAGAATTCCATAGAGAGAGGAGCCTGGTGGGCTACAGTCCATGGGGTCGCAAAGAGTCGGACATGACTAAGCACAGCACAATGCAAATGGGGATGTGACAGCTAATTCCCTAGCTGATGGGTGGGCCAAGCCATCCCCCAGCACTCATCCAGCTGCTTTTCCACACAGTTCCCCTATTTCCTACACATCAAGCAAACACAGTGACTGCTAGTGTTACAAAAGCCTGTGTCCTCCATGGAAAACAGCCGAAAAGCCAACTGTAGGTGATGATGGAAGAGTAGAGATAATGAGTTCAAGGCCACTGATGACTCTAGCAAGAAAATGAGAGATTGGTGGTGTGAGTTCAAGTTGAAAGTCTCATTCTGCTGTGGTTTGATTTTGTAATGTCAGCCAGTTCACCACTTCCTCTGCAGAAACAGGGAAAAGTGGTCTGTGATACTGTTTCAGTGAGTTTTCCAGCCAAGAAATAAACTGTTCATCAAACTGGAGATAAAACCTTAGTGAATGATGACAGGATGGTAAGCTATGGAGTTTGGATACGTAAAAGTACATGTGAGTTAATTTTGGTGAGTTTATTTAAGTAGAATCTATCTTAATAGTGGAATAAATCATTTTCATCTTATATTTATAGAATCATGAATGGCCTGTGAGTGGTCACTTTTATTTTTCCAGTTATATTTTAATGCAGTGGCTAAAAATCTTCTACCTGGCAGTGGCGCACTCTCCTATTAACTCTGATGTATAAACAGAGGGACGCAGGGCTAGGGCTACTCTGCATAACATGAGAGCAGAGAACTCCATGATCTACCAAGACTTTCCCCCTGAGCACTGGGGTATTTGTGCTTTCTACAGTTTGAGAGGTTCATTTTAGCTGATTCACATACATGTTCCTAGTGCCCAGCATGTATCCAAGCAGAGAAGCACTTAGTGAATACTGGTGGGTGGATGGATGATTGAATATATGGATGGATGCATGGATGATCAAGCGGATCCTGAGTAGATGCCTAGATACATAAATACATGGAGGTGGATACTCGGTTGGTTGAGTGAATTAATGGAGGGGTGGATGACTTCACATTCTAATCCTCAGTTTCCACTATAACCTGCCCCACTTGTAATGCCTCAAACAGCCAAGTGAAACATGTCAGGGCCTTGACATCTTGCAGAAATACATTTCCGTTGTAAGAAGAATCCTGAACGGCAAGCAGCCGTTTCCGCAGCCTCATAATCCCAGTGTTCATGTGGCAGCCCACAGCCTCACCCCAGGAGCACCTCCTCCTTCCTTGAGCTCTTCTGCGACCTCACCCGTCGGTACTCCTGCCCAGGCCCCTTCCTCCCTCCCCTGCTCTTCTTTTGCTGGTTCATCCTGCAAGATCCGGCCCCTGTTGGGGGCACTGCCCCCAGTGCCCTAATATCTCTCCATCACAGTCCCCTGGTGACAAGAGGATAGGTATCGCCAAGTGGGCTGAGAAGTCGCCCAAAAAAAGAAGGGGACAGGTCTCAGAAGCACCCACGTGTAGTGAGCCTGCCCTGCCGCGCGCCCTACCCTAGCTGGGAGGCTGGGACCAGCCATTGGTGAGCAAAGAAAAGACAGCGCCTGAATCCTCTTGCCCAGATTTGCTCCAGTGACTTCACAGCCTCACCCTGGTGGCTTCAGCAGTGGAGCAGAAGTGCACTGCCGGGGCCAGACTTAGGGAAGTGGACCCATGACAAATGTGTTCAGGATTTCCTGTGACGGGGACCATCAGTCAGATCTCTGTCCGCAGCCCCCTTCCTCCAGCCAGCATCTCCGAAGTTACAGGCAGGACTGGAGAACCAAAGACGGTGGCTCAGCACCTTCGGTGCCTCGGTGCCCTTACTTTGCCAGTGGTCCTAGGTGGCTTCAGACTGCAAGAGCAATCTTCTGATCTCACTGCCTCCCCCATTGCGTTCACCGGGCTCCCACCTCCTCCCTTCCCCTTTACCCGCCCTTCAGGAAGAACGATTCAGGATCCAAGAAGAAACATTTTTCAGACAAACAGTGAGCAGGTCCAGAGAGAGCAGTTAACATGCCCAAGGTCACACAGAGGGTAACTGGCAGAACCAGGAATGTAGCCCAGTTCTCCCAGCTCTGCCACAAAACCAGGTGGACAAACTTCAGCCCACCAAGATTCAGTGTCCTGTAAATGGGAGTGGCCATGATTTCACACAGAGAGGAGGCAAGCGCCAGACCCGGCCCCAACCCCAGGCCGGGGTCACTGGGGGCCTGACTCACCAGTGGTTCCCAGTCGCAGCCTGGAGCAGGAGTCCGGAGGCGCAAGCGCTGGTTTCTGCCTGGCCCGGGGCGGCCCCCGGACCCAGGCACCGTCCCAGCCCCGACAGGAGCCTCAGGACCCCACGCGCAGAGTCAGGAGAGCACCAGCGCTGTGTCTGCGGGTGCTCACAGCACTTCAGCTTGGCGCGGCGGGGGAACTCGCTCAGGAACAGCTCACCGTCAGGAGCTTTCAGTTGAGCCTGGCTCCACTCAGAGCCCGGGAGCCGGGGCCTCAGCCTCCTCCGTGCTCCACCCACGCTCCACGCACGCCCCACGCTCCACCTACTCGCCACGCACGCCCCACGCTCGCCCACTCACGTTCCATGCTCCACGCATGCCCTTTGCTCTACGCCCCGCTCCACCCTCGCTCCACGCTCACTTGGAGCCTGGCAGCAGCCTTCGTGTGTTTATGACATATCCCTTTCTTGGGAAGATTCCTTGGAGAAGGAAATGGCAACCCACTCCAGTACTCTTTCCTGGAGAATTCCATGGACAGAGGTGGCAAAGAGCCACGATTGAGCGGCTAACATACACATACACTGTCCCTTTCTTCAGCCAGAGGGCGCCCCTAGAACCCTTGGACCAGGCCCCTGGGCGGCTCCTCTTTGCCCTGGAGATGAAGGACGGCCTTTCCCCTAATTTAGATCCACTGGGTCTTAGTTGCTGCACATGGAATCCTCAGCTGCGTTATCTAGTTCCCGACCAGGGATGGACTCTGGGCCCCTGCATTGGGAGCATGGAGTCTTAACTACTGGACACCAGGGAAAACCCGAGAATGGTCTTCTGATTTTCTAGATCCTCTAATAGTGGACCCCTGCCAGCCCCTCAAAACTTAGCAATATTTGTGCTCGGTCGTGTCTGACTCTGCAACACCATGAACTGTAGCCCACCAGGCTTCCCTGTCCATGAGATTTTCCAGGCAAGAGTACTGGAGTGGGTTGCCATTTCCTTCTCCAGAGAATCTTCCTGATCCAGGAATGTTTAGCTGTCTAAAGGCTTAGTTTAGCTAAACATAACATGCAGTGTTTAGCTGCTGATATACTTTCATCCTGAATAAGACTTAGGTCATGGTCTATGTCGCTACATATAAGGTGGCCAGGAGGAAGCAAAGCTCAATTTTAGGGAGAGGAAATCTTCACTTTAGCAAGGTCCCAGAAACATGAGTTCTGTCTCACAGTGCCTGTTAGCCATGGACTAGCATCTTGCCTAAGAGCACAGGGCTTTGACTGCCCACTGACTTGGGTCCCTCTGTGTGGGCTGTGTGACACTGGACGAATCACTTAACCTCTCTGAGGTCCAGTTTCTCTACCTATTAATTGGAGTTCCCATCATGGGCCATCATAAGAATTAAATGAACTAGTACATGAAAAGTACCAAGCATGGTGCAGGACACACAGTAGGTGTTCAGCAGAAGTTAGCTAGTCATGCTGGTATGTGGAGGAAGGGCCACATCTCACGGTACAATTTCTTCTTGGTCATCAGCACCTTTGTAGAGGCTACTTGGGAAGAAAATCTAGGCTAGAGGCAAAACTTGCCTCATTCTCTGTCCTTGTTGCAGCTGGTATGGGGGACAGAGAGGCAGAGGGGTGGGAAGGGGTGTTAGCATCATGTCATTTTTCTGCAGTCATTTTTATCTCATTGATGAAGTGGACCCTGCATTTGGAAATTGGAAGAATTTCCCTCATAATTTAAAGCAGCGCCTACCTCTGCCGGTCACAGTGACTGGAAGATTAATTTCTCACCAGCCATACAGGCAGATGCCTGCCCAAACTGGCTTCATATGCAGGTGCAGGTGTAGCCATCTCCACGCCTGGCTGGTAATGAGCCCAGCACTGCCAGGAGGGTGAGGCTCCCCTTAGCAGCTGAAGCAGGTGGCAGCAAGTCGCCTTCAAGGTGACCCCATGGGACTGGCACCTCGGCAGAAGGTACTGCATGCTGAGCAGGGCAGGCATCCACGCACACACATCCTGCCCTAGGTTTTTATTCTGGGCACCCACAACCTTGCCTTGGCCAGCTTTCTAGTAGCCCATCTGCCTTGGATCATGGGGTGGCCAGCATATCCCAAGCCATCGCAGCAGCTGGGACATACTGAACCAGTCGAATGTGGACTCCATATGCTCCCCAAGGAGGACTGCCTGTCTCTGACATTCCCAAGTCCTGTCATTGGCTTCTAAGGGGGAGAGGCCACATGGTAGATGGGAAGATGGTGACATTGGTTGGATGGCCAGTTGGCTTGTGCTTTATTAGAGAGAATATGGTAACAGAGTGGCCACTGGTTCAGACTTAGTCCAAGCCAAAGCCTGGTCATTGGCTCAGCAGCGGCAGCACTGTGGACTAGATGAGAGGTGGCCACAAGCTTCGCTTCACGACCAGGGCAATCACTATGTGAAGTGGATGTTGGAAAGGATGTTCTAAAAAAAGAAAGGATGCTGAGGCTGGCTCCTGGGCCAAACAAAAAGAGAATGGTTATCAATTAGCCCTATACTGGCTATATGATTGCGGTGGGTCATTTAATATTTTTGAGCCTCAGGATGCTCACCTCCAAAATGGGGAGAACATAGCTTCAGGGATGAAGTAAGCTCTTTAAACAGAGCCTACACATAGCAGGGGTTCTCAAAACAGTGGTGTGTGTTTGGCCCCCAAAGAATCCCAGGAATTCACATACCCTGACATTCTCATATCACGGGGTCAAGAAGCACACATGCCCAGCCAAAGCCAAGAGTCTCTCCCTCTCCCCCGTGAACACACCTGCAGGGGAGCAGCTTACAATGAACTTCAGCAAGCAAAGGCTTGGCTGTCAGGTTAGGATGACATACTGGCCCAGAAAGTAAGGCTTTCAAGCCAGTCCCTCCTAATGAATGTCAGTAGGTTTCAAGAGCTACCAGCATGGGCAAAACTGCTGGCCGGGCATCTTCACAGTACAGGCAGCAACCCCGAGTCCTACTTCACCTACCTGACCCCGCCATGGGCTGAATTGGGAGAGGCTTTTGGACATGGTGCTGGAAAGGAATAAGAAAGGACAGGTGGCCACAGCTGAGCTTCCAGCTTCTGATTTGCCTAAGTTCAGGCTCTCACCTGGGAACAAAGCCCTCCTAACAGCATCCTCAGTACGGTTATCCTCAAACACCAAGACAGAGACCTCATTCCCCCAGGGAGCTCAGCGCCTCCTTGCCACTTCTTTGTCTGGTCTCAAGGCTGGAGCCACCTGTTCAATACATGCCTTGGGCACCTTTGGTAAACTTGGACCCAGGGCTGAGCTTGAGGACACAGAGGGCACTCAGACACAAGCCCTGGTAACCATGCATTGTCATACATGACAGATGCAGAACAGAGCCTGGGACCTCGGCTCTGGGAGGGGACCCCTTTCAGAACAGGGCCCAGGAATGCTTGCCCTGCCCCTGTGGCTCACCGAGTGTCTACAGCTCACTCCCTCTGGGGAGGTGGGACCAGCATGCCAGGGGCAAGGACACAGAGGGCAGTGAGCTCTGAACTTCGAAGTTTGGGCCTGAGTTCTTGCTTGACTCGACCGCAGAGTAACAGAAGGACCGTGGGCTGGTTACTTACCAGTCCTGAGCATCAGTCCACGCATCTGTAAAAGAGGAAATCCACACCCCAACCCAGCTGAGTGGGAGGGAATTAAGGGGCAGTCTCAGAGACTCACTAATGAGGTGCTGGTTGTCCATGGACAGAGGCCCGGCGATGCTCTTGACTGATTCTAACCCCTCCCTGGAGCTCCAGCCCCCAGGGCTCCATCATCTTATCCATCAGGAGGACAAAGCCATCATGGCTCCCAGAAGCTTCCTTTAGTAGGGCTCTCAGGGACCCAGCTGTTGGTCCTAGAGAAGGTTCTTTCATCTTCCTATACTCCTGCCATGTCACACCCCTTCCTAGAAGCCCCTTCTTACCTCTCTTCACCTTTGCCCTTGCTCTTCCCCTGCCTGGAATACCTCCAAACTTCACCTTCTCCGAGAAGTCCTCCCTGATCAGATCCAGCCCCCTGACTTGTCTGGTTCAGTTACTGCCCACAGGCCCAGGCCCGCCTGATTTCCCTGGTGTCCCATGGATAGGATTCACCCCCGAAGCAGGAGACCAGTATGGTTTGTCCTCAAACTCCAATGCCTGAGTATCCTCCATCCCTTCCCAAGACCTTGGCAAAGTGACACTGACCTTCCAACCTCGTGCCTTGGTGGAGGAGAGTCCTGGTCTATCACTGGATCTTGGGTTCAAGCCTCAGCTCTGCTACTAATTTGCTGTGGGACCTTGAGCAAGTCCACTGCCTTCTCTGAGCTTCCCTTTTCCTATCTGTGAGTTGGCTGAGCTCCCAGGGCAGAGGCTTCAGGGGAGAGGAGAAGAGGTCAACCCTCACTAGTAGAGGCTCCTGTAGATGTAGGGGGGCAGGATGTGGGCAAGGCGCTGCTCCCTTCCTCCCTGGCAGAAGCAGTCAGGATAAAGTCCATGGGCCACAATAGCCTCCATTTACCTAGGGATGAGAGCTTCCCAGGCGGCGCTAGTGGTGAAAAGCCTGCCTGCCAATGCAGGAGACTCAAGAGACACAGGTTTGGTCCCTGGGTCAGGAAGATCTGGAGGAGGGCACAGCCACCCACTCCATTTTCCTGCCTGGAGAATCCAGGTGGGCTATGGTCCGTAGGGTCGCAAAGAGTTGGACACGACTGGAGTCACGTAACACGCACACCGAGGGAGGGGCAACTCGCAGGGCAGCAGGGAGGCAGGATGAAGGTGTGGGGCAGGATGTTTGTTCAGTGTCTCTCTCTGTTCACAGTAGCTCGATACAACCGCACCAGTTACTTCTACCCCACGTTCTCGGAGAGCTCAGAACACAGCCACCTGCTCGTGTCGCCCGTGCTGGTGGCGAGCGCAGTCATAGGCGTGGTCATCATCCTCTCCTGCATCACCATCATCGTGGGCAGCATCCGCAGGGACCGGCAAGCCCGGCTCCAGCGCCGCCAGCACCGCCACCGCCGCCACCACCATCGCCACCACCGCCGCCGCCGCCGGCGCCATCGAGAGTACGAGCAGGGCTACGGTGAGCTGCTGCCCTCCCCGGGCGCCCCCAGGCCCCCTGTCCTCCCCGGGCGCCCCAGGCCCCCTGCCCGATTGTCACCCAGGCGGCAGCAGGGAGGTGGCAGCTCTGCCATGGGCGGGACAGGGTGGTCAGGCTGCATCCTAGAGGTCCTGAGTGATCAGGAAGAGCCCAGAGGCACTCACCATAATGCCTCAGTGGCGTGGGGAGGCCAGCTGTCTGCCAAGGGTGAGGCTGAAGGTCAAAGGGTGGTATAGGGCTTCTCCCCAGCCCCGGCCACCGTGAGACCAGGCCTGCCTGTTCCTGCCCTTGAAGCACCAGCCTGACCCTTGAGGAGCACAAAGCTCCTGCCCAGAGTGTGCCCACCCCCAACCACCCTCGACCTCTCCGACCCCAGGATGGAGCCAGTCAGGCCCAGGATGGCCAGCCTGCCCACCTCACAGAGCCTGACCCTTGCCCTCTACCCTTCCTGCTTGCCCACCCAAGACGCCTCCTTCCTGCTCCCTCCTGCCTCTGCGCCTCTGCACGCGCTCTTCCATGTGCCTAGAATGCCATTCCCCACCACCTCCCCATCTGACAGAAGCCTGCTTGTCCTTCCAGAGCTGGCACAAATGCCTCCTCCTTTTAGAGCCTCTCTGTCCCCCCTCACGCCCTCCCCTCAGGCAGGGGTGATCCCCACCCCCAGGACTTTCTGAGCACTGCACCCGCTCCCAGCAGTGCCCTGACGCTGGGCAGCTGTAGCTCTTCTCGCACTGTAGCTGCCAGCACGGGGCTAGCCCAGAGGGACCTGCTCCGCAGCAGAGAAAGTCACCACCCCATTCCATTTTCCCAGCGAGATTTGTGGTAGCCCATTTTAAAGACCAAGAGCTAGAGGGATTTGAGTGGCTTGAATGTGCCTGAGCCTGAGCCTGGGACTTAGAGCTCAGGAGAGAGGGCCAGGGGAATTTCCAGATTGAGTGGAGAGGTCGACCTTGGCCTTGAGGAGAGAGAGGCCTTGGGGCAGGTAGTCTGTTCTGAGTGCATGGTGGGGCCATGGGGCCAGTGTCACATGAGCAAGCCCCCGGCCCTGACTTCAGAGCAGGTGGGATGAATGCAGGCCGCCGCCAGGCTGCTCTGGGCTCAGGCCTTTGCTGCCTGCTGCTGACTCACTGCAGCCCCGCATCCCTGTCGCCGTGGAGACCCTGCTGCGGGGCTCCCGCCTCTCTGCCCTCTCCTCTGTTCTCAGCTCTGGCGTTAGCATCTCCTTGGGGCCTCAGCAGGAGGCCTGGAGGTGATGATGCCCCATGCCATCCCCCAGCCTTCAGGGGGTACACCAGGGACTGCCAGGAGGCTTGGAAAGAAGCCAGGAGAGAGGGGACACAAGAGCCACGATGCTCCGACGAGCAGCAGCCCCCTGGCCGCGGGGTCCCTCTGTCCTTCAGATGCCCTCCCTGGCTGCGGTGACAGCCTCTCCAGGCTCTCTCCCATCGCTCTGGTGGCCTCTTCTCAGACTTGCTGGTAGATTCCTGAGAAGAGGAATCTCAAGGTTCCTCAGAGCCCCACCCTGGGCCCTGGGTCCTCTCCCTGGGTCCTGCTCCATCTCATGCACCCTCCAGCTCCAGGCCCCACCCATCCTCCTCACCCGATGCCCCAAGGCTCCTACGTCTCAGAGGCACCTCAGACCCAGGGTCCACAGCAGCCGTCATCTCCACTTCTTACCAAGCAGCCTCAGGAAAGTCGCTCAGCTCTGTGAGTCATCTATACAATGGGTACATGGGGACCCGCCCCAAAGTTATTGTCAGGTCTGAAATAGCACAGCGCCTGGTTTATGAGTAAGTGCCCAGTTCATGTCAACTACTTTCTTTATCTCTCCCCCTTGAGACCACCTGCTTTGGGGTCACGTCACTAATGCTGCAGCCCGCACAGCTGCCAGCCAGTGGCCTGGTGCCCCCAAGGCCTTCTCCATGGGACGAGCACCACGACTGAACTGTGACCTCTGCTCAGTGCCATGCAGTGGCTCCCCGTTGCCCTCGGGGCAAAGTCAGTCCTCCCCTGCCTGCCCACAGGGCCCTTCTGCAGGCTGGCCAGGTGCAGAGAGAGGCACCAGTGAATGTTTGAGAATGAATGAAGGAGTGAGTGAATGAAGGAATGAGGCAGAGAGACTGGGGAAGAAAGGAGGAAGGAAAGAAGAAAAGGGAGAGGAAGAGAGAAAGAAATGTGTTCTCTTTCCATAAGATGGAAAGATCCTGAGTTTGAGCTTTAGGAGATGGATCTGGCCCTCTCTCACTTGTGGGAGGTTTAGAGCAAGTGACTTCACATCTCTGTTTCTTCATCTGCAAGAAGGAGGCACCCACTGTGTCCCTCTCTCAAATCCTTGTGAGGGTGAATAAGATCATTAGGCTACTGCACAGTGAAGTTTATGGATGCAAGCTTCTCCTCCCTGCTCTCTGGAGCCTGTGTAAGGTTGCTAGCCTTGGACTGGGGCTGAATAATGAACAGAGGTATACCTTAACTTGGGTAAATAAGGGGAGAGAGAGATTTGGGTCTCTCTGGACTATCTGGGTGCGTGCTGATGAGGAGAACACAAAGGAGGGTAAAGGAGAAAGGAATTGGGGGAGTTCAGATTGGGGGAGTGGAGTTTCTTTCCAGCTGTTCCTTGAGAGCTCTGCCCACCTGGATGTCTGGGGCTGACCTGGGTCATCGCAGGACTAGGGTCTGGGCTAGGTGAATGCCTCAGGGTGACCTCAGTTTCCCTAAGATGCTCAGCTTGTGGGGGGCCTAAGGAAAGTAACCCCGGGGAGACAGAGGTGAAGAGCAGTGTGGTTCAACCCCGTCGGCTTTCAGGCCTGCCCACCAGGAAACAGCCTCAGCTTTCCCGAGGTCCAGACAGCCCTGGCTGCCCCCGACCCCAACACACAGTGGATGGGGCCCTGCCCGCCGACACTGGTGGGAATGGGACCCGGCACTGGAGCCCAGTGGCCAGCCACTGTGCCACTTTTGTTCTCACCCAGTTATTTCATGTTTTCCTCTCTCCTCAGTTTCTTCCCCAAATTCTCATTCTTTAGCTGGTGACCTAAAAGGGAACAAATCTCATTTCAGCATCTTCTCAGCATGTTATTGGAGTCCTTTTTCCTAGTAGAAGCATAATGTATGATCACTGCGGAAAACCTTTAAAATACAGAAAACATAAAAAATTAAGGGTTCTGTTCCTGTCCTCCAAACAGAGCTGCTGTTTGGAATATTTTATTCTGAGAGCTTTCATGATGTCTGTAGATAATCCTGGGATTGTACCCACAGATGGAGTTTTGTATCCAGATTTTTCCACTCACCATTGTGTCAAGAGTGGAAAGAGAGTTTGCGGAATGCAAGGAGCAGTCTTTGGGGTTGTACAGACTATGCGTGAATTCCAGCTGCACACTCTACCAACCACAGGACCCTGAGCTCTTGGCTATAGAATGGGAAGGGGAACCCAACAGTGGTGTTGACCTCAAAGAAAGGTCACAAGTCCCACCCAAAGGAGACAAGCCCCACCCACTTCAGGCCCCACCCTCTGAGGGGAGGAGCTACCTGGGAGGCTAGGGTGGTCTGGAGGCCTCACATCTCAGCCATCTTTGCAGCTCCCACTGTCCTCCAGCCTCTACCAAACCTATTGGAAACTGGGAGGTGGAGAGCTTCTAGGGTTAGAAGCCAGGACATCCAGTCACCCTCTGGCCCTACCAACAATGTGCTGTGTGGCCTCTGTCAAGTCACTGGTCCTCTCTGAACCCCAGCTTTAGAACGAGAAGACTGTACTCCGTTGGCACTTTCTAAGCAGTGTTACTAGGTCTAAGAAAATAAGATTCTGTTGGTAGATGCTGCACAAGCACAGTTAAATATGTTTCTCAGCTTCAGGTCATTTCAAGAGTCTTTGATGTACTTGTGCGATAAAAACAACAGAAGACAGTGTCGTCTGTGAAGTCACCGGGATTCATCATAGGAGCCCCATTTTCTCGCTGGAAACCTAAAGGGAGGGAGACCTAACCCCAGAGACCCCTGCAGTCCTCATTCCCCGACACTTCCCCCCACCCAGCCCCCGTTTGTCACGCCCCAGCCCTTCTCCACAGCTCAAAGCATCCTGTTCACACTACAGTCTTCTTTCTCATCTCCTCGCACCCCCACCGCCCTTGACCTGAGCTGTTCTGTTCCCTCTGCCAGGCTTTCCCCTGTCCCCCTGGCTAATTTCTAGACAAGATTCAGTTCTGAGAGCCTTTCCTCCAGGAAGCCCTCCCTGATCTCCAGGCTGGGTCAGGCCCTTCTCTGCTCCCACAGCCCTAGTAGGACCACCTATCAAAGCTCATGATGTGCTGCTCACGACTTGGCTGTCCCCAGGACAGGCTGCTCAGCACCCTGGGAGCCCCACCAGGCCCGGGCCAGCTCTGCTTCCTCTCTGTGACCACCGCCAACACACACCCGGCAGAGCACTGGCATTCATATTCTGGGGCTCGCTGAGGGGATGACGGCAGCTGTGCATGGTGAGGGAGGGGCAGGATAGTGAGCTGGAGAGAACAGAATCTCCGTGGCCGCAGGCAGACTCCCTGGCGCCAGCCTGAGACCCAGGCCGAATGTCTGTCCATTCCCTGCAGTGTCCGACGGGCACACATACGGCCGCCCGAGCCACAGGATGCGCTATGCCTGCAGCCCTGCCGAGGACTGGCCTCCGCCCTTGGACCTTAGCTCTGATGGGGACGTGGATGCCACGGTGCTCCGAGAGCTGTACCCAGACTCTCCACCCGGGTAAGGAGGCCACGCAGGGGCGGCAGGAGGGCCTGAGAGGGCGGGGCTCCGGACAGGAAGCCCCGCCCCCACGGGGACTGGCAGCACCCCAGATGGGACAAATGCAGAACACATCTACTCGGTGGGCGTGGCCATCTCCTCACCCTCCTGACCGAGTGAGGTGGGGCATGACTCAGCAGATGTCACCGAGGGCCCCTCCAAAAGGCGAAAAGAAGAAAAGTTCACGTGCTCCATCCAGGATGGGTGAGGAGCTGAGGTGGAGGGTCGAGCCCGAGCCCCTTGGTTGCTGCTCAGTCGCCCAGTCCTGCCCGACTCTTTGCGACCCCGCGGGCTGCAGCACGCCCTGCAGCGCACCGAGCTTCCCTGTCCTTCACCATCTCCCAGAGCTTGCTGAAATTCACGTGCGCTGCACTGGCGACGGCATCCAGCCACCTCGTCCTCTGTCCCCTCAGCATGAGCCCCTGAAGTCCCGATCACGCCCACTGGGACAGGTGTCGCTGTCCCCACTTGCGCTCATGGCCCAGCAGGCGGCCCTGTCGTGGGGAGACTCTCTCCTGCGTCCTGTCCTGGCAGCCCCTCTCAGGCACCTCACCCTCCACTTAGGACCTGGAAAGAGCACGTCCCATCCAGGGGAACCCCTTGCGCCCTGCACACAGCCCCATCCTCCCCATCGCCTTTTTGCTCTTTACCACCACTGCCTCCCCCACCCCAAGGTCACTGGGAGGGATGGACTTTCCCGGAGGATGGGTGATTTTCTGCCCTGCAGCTTCAGGTTCAGAGGGCCCCCAGGAAGTCCTCCCTAACCCTTGAAGGAGCACTTTGGGGTGACCTGAGACCAAGGAGTGTCTGGCTGCCCCCACCAGCACTCCCCACCAGCACTCCCCACACTGGGAGCCCCACCTGGAGACGCCTCAGCAGTGGCAGCTGCTGTTCTGAGAGATCTGGGACCAAGCCTTTGGTGACTCACTCACTTGTGCTCACAGGGACGTCAGGGCCAGAATCCAGGTCTCACTGTGCTTGGTGCCCCTCCCTAGGGTGTGGAGGGGTCTCACTGGAGTCAGTGGGACCAAGGCTTGGCCTGCTTCACTGCAGGGCAGCCTGTCACTGTGGCTAGGCCTCTGGCCCTGGGTGGGGAGACCCCGCTCCCTGCCACTGACGCTAGCTCGCACAGGGCCTGAGGGAGCTTCTTCTCTTGCAGTTACGAGGAGTGTGTGGGACCGGGCGCCACTCAGCTGTACGTCCCCACGGATGCCCCGCCCCCCTACTCACTGACCGACTCCTGCCCCGAGCTGGACGGCGCCCTGGATGCGGGCAGTGGCCACAGCCCTGGCCGACACCAGCAGGCGCAGAGGCTGCAGGGCCAGAGTGGCCTCCGCACTGTCTCCATGGACACCCTGCCCCCTTATGAGGCTGTGTGTGGGGCCAGCCCCCCGTCAGGCCGGCTGCCACTGCCTGGACCACAGCCAGGCCCACAGAGCGCCCAGGGTTCGCCCGCCCCAACCCAGGCCCCGGCCTTGGGCCCAGAGCGGATCATGTGAGCGACCTGTTGGTCAGCTGAGTCACATCCTTCAGGCACACAGAGGCGTGTATACACACACACACACACACACAGATGCTCACATGGCCCCCCCACATGCACACATATACACACAACTTGGACAGACACACACTGACACACCCATGTGCGCACGCACATCCAGACATGTCCCTCATGTATGCACACACACACAGGTCTCCCTCCCCAGATACACAATCCCACCTGTGAAGGTTTCATTGCAGATGAAGCCCTCCTGACCTCCAGTTTCCTCCCCAGCCTGCCAGTGACGCCCCTGGAGCCAGTGCTGGGAGAAAGGGGGCAGAGAAGGGGCGGGGGTTCACTCTGCCCTCTCCCCAGGCCATCTGCCCTGCCCTCGCTGGGCAGGCTGGGCCCCAACACTGACTCTGCCCCCAGAAGCTGCTCAGCCATCCCAGGTCAGCTGCCTGTCCAAACTCACCCCCCCACCCCCAGGAGGCAGCTGGTCCTCCTGGTTGGCAGGACAGGCCTCAGTGAGGCTCGGCTCCACGCTGTCTCTATGTCCCCACCCCAGGGCAGATGAGCCACAACACCTGCCACTTACAGGGTGAGGGACACGGGACTGGGGGCCCAGGCACAACCTAGAGGCCCTCGCCTCACCCTGCCCCATCCCTAGCCCAGCACCCTCCGTCTGGTGGTGCTAGCGGAGTTATCTCCGAAGCCCCCACTCCAAGCCACAAGTGATGGACAGGGCCCTCAGCGGGCATGCGGTGGTGGTGAGGGGGTGGTGGTAGTGAGTCACGGCTGTGCCTATGTCCGTCCAACCACTGCCTGGGGCTGAGGGTCTTCACAGAAGATGGGGTGGGGCTTGCCTGGGGACAGGCGCTGAGGCAGAGGAGCAGCCCCTCGCTAGGTGCATGCCCTGCCGACCATTCGTGGCCTAAGCTCAAGTGGGCTGGAGACGGACCCCAGGAGCAGTGCTGGCTCTCTGGGTGGGGGCTCAGGGTTGGGAGTTGGGAGCCAGCACCTTCTGGTCTGCCCTCTATGTTCCTGGCGCAAATGAAATCAAGGGGATGTGGGCCCCATCGTGCCACCGCGAGAGGGCCAGTGCTTGCATCTCAGCCTTGCTGCTGGGGCTACCGTGGGCCTGGTTGTAAGCAGACTTAGACCTTGGCCCCTGAATCCCAGCAATTCCCATCAGAGACCGCGCAGGTAACAGAGCCAATGCCTGCAGACCCAGCCTGCACGAGGGTGTCAGCCCAGCGCCTGTAAAGAGCATCCCCGCCGGCACCACCAGCGGCAGTCCCCCCAACCCGCCCCGCCTCCCGCCCCACCCACTCCTTACACTGCAGCATCCCCAACCCGCCCCCCCGCCCCCCCCCCCCCCNTGTCTGTCTGAGAATTCCTTGGCCCCAAAGCCAGATCCAGCGCTGCCAGATCCAGCTGCCCTTGGCATGGACACTGGACCTCCAAGTGCTTCCTCGGAGATAGAAGAGCTCTGTGAGCACTTCACCCACCTCCTCAGAACCTCAACTCCAGCAGGCTGTCTGGGGGACACCCCTGGCCCCAGGGCTGAGAAAGAGAGACAATCAGAGCGTCTCGTGGGGCCAGAGCCAGCCAGCGAAGGCAGCAGCATGGACGGTAACGTTGCTCTGCTCTGGAGGTCTCCGCAGGCCTCCACTTCATGTACAAGAGGCCCCAGTGCTCACTACATCCCCCTTAAGGGGCTGGAGGAACCAGTTCCCACACGGGGATCCTACATGAGCCACAGATGAGCATGTCACTCCGAGGGAACAGGGGCAGACTCCCTAAACCAACCACTCTTCTTCCAGGAAGATGACACTTGAAGAAATGATGGGTCTGGAACCACAGTGGGGATACCAGCCAAATCCCCAGCATGTCAGCCACGGGGACCAGCCTGCTCATCCCAGCTGGCCTCAGGTCCCAGCCCTGCCACCTACAGACTGTGTGACTCTGGGCCACTCCCCACACCTCTCTGAGCCATGCTTCCTTGTCTGCAAAGTGGGGGTGATGTCAGATCCACCTCACAGGGAGCTGAGACGGGTTAGCAGGTGTGTGCACACCACCAACCTCAGGAGTGGGGGCGCTTCCTGTGCCCTTCACATCCCAGCTCAGCGTCTGACCTTGGGAGTACCATCACCCTGCATCTCTGACTGGCAGCCTCCCTTGGCATCCTTCAGGCACCTGTCACAGGGCAGATTATATGACAGTTGTGTAGACAAGTAGATGTGTAATCCACCCTCCATCTGTTCAGGGTCATCTGTCAGCCTCCCTCTTCTCTCAGCTAACTTCTGGTTGACAGAGAGCAAGGCCACAGTTGGGAGCCCAGGATGAGTTCACAGGCCTGCTCTGCATCTAGGGTTGGGGGCTCCATCACCCAGGCTGTGTGGAGTCGGGGTGCCCCTCCACCAGCCTTTCCTGCACCCACATATGCATGAATTCATGCACACAAGTGGGTGCATCCAGGGCCTGTCTCTTATACACATCTCCCCCGCCCCACATTTCCATTCCTCCAATAAAGGGCTAAGACAATTTAGTAATCCCTTTCTTAAGAAGAGAGGTGGCGAGGAAGGCAATCGTGAATCTTATTTTCTGTAGAAATAGCGTTTCTTCTGGTGCAGAACTGAAAGGAATCCACCCAGAGGTTCTGTAGCATCCTGGCGCCCCTAACTCTGCCCGGGGAAGGGACCTTGTTTACACGCCACCTTTGTGGTGTACTGTTCTGTCCACCTTTGTGGTGTACTGTTTTCTAGGCAAAAAAATAATCTCTTGTCTGTTGTACTGTATGGCCTTTAAAATGCACTCCAGGGCTGAGGTTCTTTTAAGAGACACGCCTTGCTTCTGCAACCTAGAGAGTGCCGGTGTTGGGGGAGAGATAAAAACCCCCACGTGTTCATCAGTGTTGAAGCGATGGAGCCCAGCAGCTTTTCTTGTCCCTGGATTAAGCGCTAAATAAGCAACAGTGTATCTTTTCTGTGTTCAAAATAAATCTATCAATAAAAAATGTTGTAAGAAGTAACCTGAATAAGGAGCCCACGGTGGGGTTGGCACCATCTGACACTTGTAAGGAAAGGGTTAAATCGGCACACTGAAAATATGTTACTTTTCTCAAAATCAGCAGTCACTGAAACCTTTTTATTCTCCTAGGACAGGGATATTTGGGTAGTTAATTTGTTGTTGTTTAGTGGTTAAGTTGTATCTGACTCCTGGCCACCCTGTGGACCAGCAGCCTGTCAAGCCCCTCTGTCCGTGGGATTTTCCAGAAAGGAATCCTGGAGTGGGTTGCCATGTCCTCCTCCAGGGGAACTTCCCTGAACCAAGGATTGAATCCATGTTTCCTGCTTGGCAAGTGGATTCTTTAAAAAGCTGTAATTTCTTTTAAACCTCTCTAAAACATGGCATCGATTCTCTGACTTGGCCAGTGTAACTGCCGCCAAGACAAGCCATAAACTTTCAGGACTTGGCTCCAGGGACACCAGAAGACTGGCATTCCACTCCACACTCTGACAGCTTTGACTATCAGGAAGCGGTGGGGAAGGTGTTGGGGAGGAAATTCGGCTGAAATTACTGAAATAAGTCATTTTCTCCCCCTCTCAGGAATTTTGTCTCTGCTTTCTGTAAGACTGTGGCCTTGGTTGTTGATCCCTTGTCTGACAGGTTCCCTTTCTCTGTCACTCTTCCCTCCTACTCGGATTCAGGTAGAGTCCATTAGCATAGTCCTAAACCCCCAAGTGCCCTGAAAGTGGGGTGCGATCCTGAAGGACGGTACAGCCCTGTCCTGGGCCCCACTGCAAGCCCACACTGCCACCTGCTGGCTGCCTGCCGCCACTGTTCAAAGCCAGTGAGTCAGACCCTGAAAGACGCAAATTCCCTTCTCCCAGTTTCTAACCCACTGCCTCCGGACACTCGTAGTTGTAACAGAAATTGTTTTGGTCCTGGGCTTTTCCTCCACCCTCTGGATGTTCCATGAGGTTTAAACCGTTCAAGCATTCCATTTACAGGAATCATTCCTGCCGCCCCCCACCCCCACCCGGCAGCATCTCTCTAGGCACAGCCAGACAGCTCAGCACCTCTCACCGTATGTAAATAGCCACTTCCCTGTCCTAAACACCACGGTGCACAGTCAGGTGCCACCTCTGTACCCTGAGGCCCCTTCTGGGGATGAATGTGGCAGCCTTCCTGGTGGTGCTGCCCAGCTCACCTGGTACGCATGGCAATCCCAACCGGAACAACCCCACACCCACACTCAGTTCCAAAAGCAAACAAACTCAGGATCCCACAGCCCCCCACTGGCTATCAAGCTCAGTGTTCTCCACCTCCTCCATTCACAGCATGCCTTGTGTCCACTCTGACACACTATGGCGCCACATCCAAGTTCCTCACACTCCTAGGAGGAGACTGGATGCCTCTCTCTGCCAGGGGGCCCTGAAGGGTTGGGCGCACATGAGCACTGGGCAGTGGGGCTCATTGGGGCCCCAGGAAGATGGAAGTGAAGCTAAATTCCCAGGATGGTGGGGAACGGGAGGAAGGGCAGGACCAGCCCTGGGACAGGGTGGGGGTGTAAGGGGTTGATGAGGAAGGTGACCCCAGAAACAGCACCAGGGAGTGAGAAGTGAAACTGGGAAGGGTGGAAAGTCCAGGCAGGGTGTTGTCGAGCTGGTCGCCGCTGTGGGCAACTGCACTCTGTCCCCCTGGCAACTCCGGGAGCCAGAGTGGAGCTTGCCTCAGGGTTAGTCGGCCAATGGGGAGAGAGGTGGATTAATCACACATGGCTCTCAGATTCTCAAGGATCGTTGTCTGAAGCTGCCCTTCAGCCAAGCTGCTCCACCTTGTGCAGCTGAGCAGCTCCTCTGGCCCAGGTCTTCAGACCAGAGACCTCAGCTGAGGCCATCACCCTGGTCTGTGTGGGCTGCCACCGGGCCATCAAGCATGGGCACAGTGCCCTCCACGGCCTCCAGGAGCAGCAGGAATCCCTCGAGAGAGGGAGGAACAGGGCGGATACCAAGCACAATCGACCACAGCGGCCCCTTGGGACACCGCTGGCTTGCACCAGCCAAGCCCACCCACGTATGCACACACAGGGGTCTCTCATATTAACTTCCTAGAGACTCTCAGGCACACACTCGTGTGCAGCATCACTCAGTTCACACTACCTGCGGCACACACAGCTCACACACACACACTGTGCCCCTCACACTCAGAGCTCACACACCCAGAGGTCCCACCCCAAGGCCACCCACACTCATGCTCAGGTATCATCGTCAGTGTCCCCCAAAGACTGACCAGGCTCTAGGCATGAGCTGTGGAAGGACCCACAGCGTCATCACCTGAGAGAGCGAACGCCTCATCTGGGGTTTGGCTCTGCTGACTTCACAGCGCTCCTCCCCAAGCCCAGGGGAGCTCTCTCGATTGGGACCAATTGCCTGGGGCAGGCCTGGTGTTTCTGGGCGGGGGGCTGGGCACAGGAGTTGCAGCCCACCTGTGCCCGTTCAGCATCTCTTCAAGGACTCCCAGGTCTGCAGGCCTCAGGCCCCGAGGTCACCGTCTCAGCCAGACCACAAGGCATCCATCCAGCCTGCCTCCTGGGACCTTGAGCCAGTCCCCATCTTTCTCTTGGTCTCAGGGCCCATGCCCCATCAGCCTACCCTAAGTCAAAGCAGGATGCCAAACGTCCACCAGCACTCTCCCATCCATGCTGACCTATGTCTCCTACCCAGAAGGGTGATCAGATGTGGCCTGGGCCAGTTAACTAATCTTGCCGAGGTTCAGGATCAGGAGAACTAATGTGTGCCAGAGACTAGCATCCCCACCAGTGGACCTCAGATGATGGATTCAGACTAGCCAAGAGACCCATTCCCAAGCAGCCCTCCCACTGGGAAGTAAGTTCATGGGAGGGGTGGGGGTAAGTTCCTACCCAATGGGAGGGGTAGGAACGCTCTGGCCACTGAGCTTAGAAAAGGTGGCAGGAGAGTCCGGGGGCTGGGAGCAATGAGACCCTGGGTGCGGCCAGCCCAGGTCTGAGGCTGCTCCGAGGCCAAGCACCCGGCAGATCAGATGCTCTTCCTGGTGACTGGAGGGGCAGGAGGCCAGCAGAGCCTCCTAGAAAGCCAGTGATGGTCAAGAACCAGATCTTCCTCGGCTGTGTGACTGCCAGGTCACAGCCAGCTCGTGCAGAGCCCCTGTACCTTCCAACAGGCTCTCCAGACAGCGAGCCACAGAGGCCAGGCTCCCACCTGCCTCGGAAGCTACACCCCTCCTCGTCCCTGCCCCAGGCCAGTGTGGAAGGACATGGGCCTCCGGCGGCCCTACCCCAAGCACCAGGAGAGCCTTGAAAGAACCCAGGGCCTGAGAAGTCAGGAAACAGCACACAGGTCGCCCCTCCTAGGAACTCACATCCCTTAGGAAAGGTCCTAATGCCAAGAAGCCCGAGGATCTTATTTAATCCAGCAGTTCCCAAATGCATTTGGTCACAGGAAATTTTCACTCATGGGAGATTAAGAGCCCCCAGACAAGTGCTCTTCTGTGGAGCACACTTTAAGAAATGCAGACCCATGTGGAAGGAAGGAGTGAGTCACCGAGTGACTGAATGAATGAGTGAATCATCACTGAATTAAGTAGTAGGCGAAAGGAAGAAAGGAAGGAAGGAAAAAAAGGAGGAGGGAAGGAGAGAGGAGGGAAGGAGGGAAGGGATGAAGGCTAGATGAGAGTGCATAGGTGATTGGTCCATTTCAACCCCCTCAAAAACCTGTGCCTGATTCAACCTCTGGGTCTAAGTAGTTTATGTGGGAGGTGATCCCAGGAAACACAGTGAAGGAACCAGGAACTAAGACAAGGTAGGGAACTGAATCAACAGAGACGAACTTATGAGCAGGTTGTTGCTGTGGACAATGGGGGTGGTCCCACGGGGGACCCTCTCAGACACAGGGTAGAACACACCTCAGAACCATCCCACCCATGGCAGGATGCCGGGGTTTGCACCCACAAAGCCTCCTTGCTTGGCCACAGCCCCAGCCAGCTCCAGGATGAGGAGTAGCGACCGACCATACAGGGCCCTGCTTTCTCTTTTGCTAACACAACTTCCTCCTGGGCTTCCTGATTGAGCCGTAGGGCGAGACAGAGGCGGGCCGGCCTAGGCGGCCACGGGAGTCTGCCTCCAACCCCTCACAGCCGCCATGAGCGGGCCCCAGGCACCGGGCCCCAAAGAGGACGCTCTTGAGACCCTCCTCGAAGACCTCATCAGTTTCTACCTGGACAGGGCAGGAGAGGGCCGGCTCGGGGTCTGCAGGCAAGCCGCTCTCACCAGCAGGGCCCAGCAGCTCCTGGACACAGGGCCCCCTCTTCAACTCTACCTGCCTGAGGAGGTGGCCCCTGACTCGGGGGCTCCCTGCTCTGCCCAGCATATCGACCACAAGCTGGTGCGGGCGCTGGAGTTCCTGGAATTGGTCTCTATCCACCTGCTCCTGTTTCCCTGGAGGAAGGAGATCAGGTCCCTGAAGGTAGGTGTTGCCACTACCCTGGGAGAGAAGGTCTTGGGGAGGGGCCAGGGCCCTGCCTCAGGGTGTGGGAGGAAACAATGTGTCTGTCATGCCCACTGACATTGGTCCCATTTTACAGCTGAGGAAACTGAGGGCAAAAGAGTTTAACGCAACTGATCTGTAGTCTGAGTCGCTTCAGTTGTCACCGACTCTTTTCCATCCTACCGCCCTGAGCCCACCAGCCTTCTCTGTCCATGGGATTCTCCAGGCAAGGATACTGGAGTCAGTTGCCCTTTCCTTCTCCAGGGGATCTTCCCAACCCAGGGATCGAACCTGAGTCTCTGATGTCTCCTGCATTGGAAGGAAGGTTCTTACCACTAGGGCCACCTGGAAATTGCTCTGTGGTCTCCAGCTAATACACAGCCCAGACAGGACTCAGACTCAGACAGTGCCGCTCCAAACCACCAGGCTCTCCTGCTTCTCTAAAGAACAGGCAACAAGGAGGCCACAGGAAACAAGGGAAAGGCCTGGGCTGTGGAAAGCCACTGGAAAGCTTTCATCACTTCTGCCTCCAGGCCAGGGCACCAGCTGGCTCCTTCTTCTGCTGTGTGACTTGAGACAAAAGGCCTGCCTCTGGGCCTCAGTGTGTCCTTCTGTAAAGTGGGACAGGGGTGACGTGCCTGTGGGCCAGGTTTCCTTAAGGCCCCATGCCCTGGCCCTCCTGCTTCTCAGGAGCCTCTGTGCCAGTCTTTGGTCCTTCCCCTCACAGCCACTCTGCTCTTGTGTGTCCCACGCTAACGAGCACCCCTGTTTGTTCCAGACGTACACGGGGAGCTTTGCCTACTGGGTGCGGCCTGTGCTTTCAGAACACACCCTGCACACCCTCCTGGGCCGGCTGGGCTATATGGCCACCTCCGAGGTCGAGTTTTCCCTGGTCCAGGCTACCAGCGAGGAGGACACCAAACAGATGGTGTTTGAGATCTTCCTGACAAGAGTCGCATGTGAGGCCGTTCTCAGGACCCGGGGCAGGCAGCTCCTTGGGCCGGGCAGAGGGAGAGTGGCAGGGCCCCACCATAGGCCTGGCTCAGAGACAGGGCTGCAGGAGGCCCTGTGGGAGGCCCAGCCTGGCCCGGATCCCTCAGCAGGAGTGAGAGCTGAGAGCGCCCTGGCCAAATGCCCTGATGCTCACTGCTCTCTGCCTGTGGCCTTGAACCTGCCTGAGGTCTCGACAGCCCCCCATGGACTCCTGACTGGCCCCCTGGTCCCCTTGGGCTCCCTGCGCCGTGCCAGCACATGCTCCGACAGTGAGGAGTTCCTGACCTGCTACAGTGACCTCGCGCTGCACCGGACACCCTTGCTCCCCTGGGACCAGCCCTGGAGCAGCCTGGAAGGAAAGCAACTCCAGGGCCCAGGCCCTGGGCCCAGCCCGGCTCCAGCGGAGGTGGCTGCCACCTCTCGTAGCAGTGGTGAGCAGCCCTGGGTCCCCGATGGGGCTTCTGAGTGTAAAGGGGCCACCGTCCCCAGCCAGCTCTGCCAGAGGCCCGGGTCCTGTCTGTCTGAGAATTCCTTGGCCCCAAAGCCAGATCCAGCGCTGCCAGATCCAGCTGCCCTTGGCATGGACACTGGACCTCCAAGTGCTTCCTCGGAGATAGAAGAGCTCTGTGAGCACTTCACCCACCTCCTCAGAACCTCAACTCCAGCAGGCTGTCTGGGGGACACCCCTGGCCCCAGGGCTGAGAAAGAGAGACAATCAGAGCGTCTCGTGGGGCCAGAGCCAGCCAGCGAAGGCAGCAGCATGGACGGTAACGTTGCTCTGCTCTGGAGGTCTCCGCAGGCCTCCACTTCATGTACAAGAGGCCCCAGTGCTCACTACATCCCCCTTAAGGGGCTGGAGGAACCAGTTCCCACACGGGGATCCTACATGAGCCACAGATGAGCATGTCACTCCGAGGGAACAGGGGCAGACTCCCTAAACCAACCACTCTTCTTCCAGGAAGATGACACTTGAAGAAATGATGGGTCTGGAACCACAGTGGGGATACCAGCCAAATCCCCAGCATGTCAGCCACGGGGACCAGCCTGCTCATCCCAGCTGGCCTCAGGTCCCAGCCCTGCCACCTACAGACTGTGTGACTCTGGGCCACTCCCCACACCTCTCTGAGCCATGCTTCCTTGTCTGCAAAGTGGGGGTGATGTCAGATCCACCTCACAGGGAGCTGAGACGGGTTAGCAGGTGTGTGCACACCACCAACCTCAGGAGTGGGGGCGCTTCCTGTGCCCTTCACATCCCAGCTCAGCGTCTGACCTTGGGAGTACCATCACCCTGCATCTCTGACTGGCAGCCTCCCTTGGCATCCTTCAGGCACCTGTCACAGGGCAGATTATATGACAGTTGTGTAGACAAGTAGATGTGTAATCCACCCTCCATCTGTTCAGGGTCATCTGTCAGCCTCCCTCTTCTCTCAGCTAACTTCTGGTTGACAGAGAGCAAGGCCACAGTTGGGAGCCCAGGATGAGTTCACAGGCCTGCTCTGCATCTAGGGTTGGGGGCTCCATCACCCAGGCTGTGTGGAGTCGGGGTGCCCCTCCACCAGCCTTTCCTGCACCCACATATGCATGAATTCATGCACACAAGTGGGTGCATCCAGGGCATTCCTCACGCATTCCTCACAGTGGCCCGAGAGAGAGTGGTCTCCCTCTCCAGCTGAGAGCCTCTCTATGGAGGGGCAGGTGGCACCCGCCCAGGACCTTCCCCTCAGCTTTGCTTCTGTCCAGTGGGGAGGACGACACCTACCCCTGAGAGTGGTGGTGAACAGGAAAGTTTATAATAAAGGGGATGGTAAAGGCCCCTTCTGGGGCTCCCCAAGTGGCTCAGTGGTAAAGAATCTGCCTGCCAATGCAGGAAATTTGAGTTTGATCCCTAGGTCAAGATCTCCTGGAGGCGAGCATGCCAACCACTCCAGTATTCTTGTCTGGAGAATCTTATGGACAGAGGAGCCGGGCGGGCTACAGTCCATGGGGATCACGTAGAGTCGAACACAACTAAGTGACTGACCATACATGCAAAGGCCCCTTCTGGGTATACAGCAGGTGCTTAATAAATGCTGTTCCCAGAGCTGAGCGTATGACTCTACCATTTTCAGTCCCCAATTCAAGGGGGACCACAGGAGGGAAGGATTTAAGGAACACTGGCCCCACCTCCCTCCCAACCCAACAGCTGGTCAGGCCCTACACAGACTTTGAGACAAATCGGAAAGCAGTCTGCACTGGGGAGAGAGAGGCATACTGGTCAGGCATCCATCCATCCATCCTTCCTCCAAGCTACTCGTGCCAATTACTCCTCATAGCACCCAGCCATCAACACCCAAACTGGTGAGCTGTCAGTGTTTGGAGCCAGTGGAGGTGAGAGTGGTGGTTTTGGAGCAGACCCCAGCCATAAGCCTCCATCCTAGAGAAGAAGAACATCAGGACCAGGCTGAGAACAGGCTGGGCTGGGCACAAAGAGGGTCGGGAACCTCAGGAGAAGGGATGAGGTGACAGCAGGGACGGATCTGTGAACCACAGCCACCAGGGCACCTATTCTGGGTCTGATTCACAGCCCCTCTCCATTCTCTATTCGCTATTTTCTGATTATTAACGTAATAAATAGGCTCAGTCCCAAACCACAACAGAACTTTTGCTCTCTCCGCAGGCTCCTGCCCCCAGTATTCCCCACTTACTGGAAAGCTAAAGCCCAAGGTAGACATCCTTCTCGATTTCTTTCTCACATTCTTCATCCAACGATAGTTCTCTGTCACGACAAGAACCAAATCTGACCACGTCGCTCCTCCTTCCACAGAAGGCTGAGCCCCTGACTGAGCTGCCAAGACCTCCCACTCAGATCCTGGGAGGACATCAGTCACCTCGCTGGTCTCCCAGCCTCCACCCGCATCCCTGGCAGTCAGCTCCATCCAGCTGCTGAGCATTCTGTTAAAACCTAGATTCCATCATGACTCTCGGGTGTCCCCCTCCTTCCTGGGGCTCCCAAGGCCATACCAAGCCCCAGAGGCAGGGCACGTCCTACCCTTCGGACATCCCCTCAGGCCCCCTTCCCCACAAACCCCCCGCAGCCAAGCTACCCAGACTTCTTCTGGGCTCTTGACCGAGCTAAATCCACCCCTACCTCACAGCCTCTGTGAAGGCTGCTCCCCCTGCCCTCTCCCCACTGCACGCTCCTCCTCATCCTCTCTTTCCTGCCACATCTCATCTTATACGTCACCTCCTCACGAAGGCCTTCCCTGGCCACCAATCACGTCAGCTTAGCTCGGTTTTCTGCACAAAGGTATCTTCAGTGTATTTATTCATTTTCCTTTTCATGCACTAGGATATAAACTCCATGAGAGAGACACTTGTCTCATTCACCAGTGTTTCCAAGTCTCCAACAAATGAAACCATCAAATGGGTAGGAAACACACAGAAGACAGATGAATGTGAAAACAAAAGCAAAAACGACCATAATCTCCATCGTTTGGAGATGCCCAGTGTTGTGTTGTGGATGCAGCTCCTTTCAGTCTGTTTTTCTACACATATGTATATTAAAATTGGGAGATTATAATGTTTATAGTAGTGTTCCGTTTTCATTTCCCATGAAAGGAGTCATTTTAAGGTAACTTTAGACTTATAAAAAAGTTGCAAAATAGCACAAAGAATTTCCTTCTCTCCCTCACCTGGCTGCCCCTGAAACTGTCATTGGACATAACCACAGTATGATCAAGAACAGGAAACTGATATTGATACAATTATTATCAAACTATGTTGTTGTTCCGTTGCTAAGTCATGTCCAACTCTTTTGTGACTCCCTGGACTATAGACAGCCAGGCTCCTCTGTCCATGGACTTTTCTAGGCAAGAATACTGGACTGAGTTGCCATTTCCTTCTCCAGGGGATCTTCCCATCTGAGGAACTGAACCCACGTCTCCTGCATTGGCAGGTGGATTCTTTACCACTGAGCCAAGCTCTATTTAAATTACACCAGTTTTTCCATTAATATCCTTCTCTATTCCAGGATCCTCTCTAGGATCCCACATTACCTTTGTGAGTTTTCATCCCCTCCAATCTGTAATAGTTTCTTTTTCTTGTCTTTGATGATTTTATGCTTTTGATCAGAACTGAATACCATTCAGTTATTTTGTTGAATGTCCCTCAGTTTGAGTTTGTCTGGTGTGTTTTTATGGCTGGAGTGAGGTTAGACATTTTGGGCAGGAATACCACCACTTTTTTAAAAAAGGATACTCTGTCCTCAGTGCATCTTATCAAAGGATGTATGATGTCCATGGATTTCGTTACTGGTGATATTTACCTGCTCATCCCTGGAATAAACCACTAGGATCTCTGGTTCCTTGTATTAGAGAATGGTGTTTAGAGACCAAGATCTAAGTGCCAGGCCTACGCACTGTTACTGGCTGTCACTGCTTCCAAGCCCACTCACAGGACAGAGTTAGGAAGCACGTTTGTATACTAACCCTTGCATACGCACACATAGCTATATTTCCACATCTAGCTATTATGTAATTTAAGATCATGAGTTCACACTGAGACCTCTGATTCTAACCCAGTACCACAGGGTTTATTCTACCTTTCCTCTTGTTTATAGACATATCTTTCTAACAGCTCTGAGAAACACAGCTCTCAGAATCTAGATTATTTAGCCTATTGAGTCTACTAGATTCTAGCATAGTTTCAGAATTGCTAAATGTATGCCTATGAGAAATACTTTTAATAACTGTATTTCAGCACTTAGCGTGAAGCAACTTTTACCTTTACTCCTCTTGTGTCCAACCTAGACACAGTTTTCCTGGGTTACTTCAGTCAGTTCTTCCCAGCACCTTCAGTGTGGTCATTACTCGCCTGTGCTTGATCTGTGTTTGCATTCCATCTTCCGTTCCCCCTGTATCCTAGTCAACTGTTTATTTGGGGCGTGGTATGTGAGACATTACTGTGGTTCTAAAAGTCAAGAGTTACCCAAAATGATTTATTCACTGAGTACATTCCCCTCTCATCCCAGTAACCCTGAACCCAGTCAATTTTCTTTCTTTCCAGCCTTTTCCCACCAACCTGCATATTTTCTGGATTATCTTTCCTGTCCGCCCCATACATCAGTGTATTTTCCTTAGGCTAGCATAGTCCAGTACTCTTGCCTGAAAAATCCTATTGACGGAGGAGCCTGGTGGGCTACAGTCCATGGGGTTGTGAAGAGTCGGACACAACTGAGTGGCTTCACTTTCACTTTTCACTTTCATGCATTGGAGAAGGAAATGGCAACCCACTCCAGTGTTCTTGCCTGGAGAACCCCCGGGATGGGGGAGCCTGGTGGGCTGCCGTCTATGGGACTGCACAGAGTCAGACACGACTGATGCGACAGGAGCAGCAGCAGCAGCATACTCATTTGGACACTACTTTCTCCCTGAACAGTATGTCCTGGACATCTGTATCACATCTGTTCAGAGAGCGCCTTCTCATTCTACTTCACAGCTGCATGCCGCTCCACTATATGGGTGTACCATGGTTTATTCAGCCACTCTCTTGTATGTGAGTCTTTCGGTTGTCTTCGATATTCTGCAGCTACAAGCAATGCTGCAGTAAATAACCTTGTGCATATATATTTTCACTTCCTAGAAGCAGGGTTGCTGGATCACAGTCAGTATGTACATACATATGTAGTTTGTCAGGTGTTGCCAAAATTTCCCTCTAGAAGGGCTGTACAAACTTGCATACTCACCAGGAATGTTTGAGTGTTTCCCCACAGCCTCAACAACAGAACTTGTTGAGATGTGTGTATTTTTTTTTTTTTTTACCAGTCTAATAAGTATCTTGGTATTCTAATTGCTGTCTTAGTCTGTTCAGGCTGCTACAACAAAATAGCAAAGGCTGAGGGCCTTATAAACAACAGACATTTAAATCTCAGGGTTTTGGAGGCTGGAAGATCATGGTGCCAGCATGGTTGGGTACTGGTGAAGGTCCTCTTCCAGACTGCAGATTGCCTATGTCCCCCTGTTCCCTCATATGGTGGAAGGGGCTTGGGACTTCTGTGGGGGTCTCTTACCAGAGCACTAATCCCAACTGAGAGGGGTCCACCTTCATGACCTAATCATCCTGCTCCTAAAGTCCCTCTTCCTCACACCATCACCTTAGACATTAGGTTTTCAACATATGAATTTGGGGGAGACACAAATATTTAGACCATAGCATCTATATTTCTCTGAGTGAATTCAAGTATTTTTCCTATCTTTCAGTGCCACTTTAATATCTCTTTTGTAAATTGTCTGTTTGGCTAGTTTTCTCATTTTTCTACTGGAGTTTTGGTTCTTCGTCTATTTTTAAGAACTCTTCAAGAATATTAATCCTTTGTGATACATGTTTTGAATATCTTCTCCATGTCGTCAGACCTCTTTTGACTTTGTTTTCTCATGGCTTTTGTCATATACATGTTTTAGCCAGATTTATCAATCTTTTTATTGCTGGATTTGGAATCAGTTACCAAGTTCCCCTACCTTGAGGTTTCAAAGAATTCCTTCTTATAGTATGCGCATGGTTTCATTTTTTTAAATGTAGATCCCTAAGCCACTTGGAGTTTATTCTTGGGTATGGTGTGACATATGAGTCATCTTTTTACAAATGATGACTCAGTCATCTCAGCACCATTTATTTAAAAATCCATCTTTACCCCCAATGATCATTGAGATGCCACTTTATCACGTCCGTACATCTACTTCTGGGCTTCCTAGTCTATCCCACAGGTCTATTCATGCGCCAGTACCACACTGTTTTAATTATAGACGTTTTATAGTATGTTTCAACATCTAGATCCCCAAAGGTAAGATTTATTTAAAACTTAGCACTTGCCCATGCTCTGGGCCCCTTCCACACATCAGGCCAGTTATCCTCACAACACCAGAAGTGAGCAACGCTCCCATTTGACAGATAAGATAAACCAGCACTCCTTAGAGATTCAGGGATGCATCAAGTTTTCATGGGAATTCCTGGATGCCCACTTCTAGAAAATCTAAAGCTATGAGAAGTGGTCCCCAAAGCGTGCTTCCCGACCAGCAGCCTCATTATCACCTAGATAGCCCTTAGAAAATAAATTCTCAGGCACATCCCAGATCCACTGTATTAGAAACTCTGGGGGCAGGCCCTGCAGACCATGCCTTAACATGCCCATCAGAGGATTCAGACAGCCTAAAGTTAGAGAACCAGGAGCTATAGCATCTCAAAGGGCCCAGAACTGGGAGTCATCAGCAGCTGCAGGCACCCTAAAACAGTGCTTACCAACATGTGTTCCAAGGAACACTCACACACCTGGAAGTTAATAACCCCCTAAATGAGGGGTTCTACTGAAATGAGTCTGAGAGTCCTTGACTAAAGCAAATTTCAGAAGGCATTTTTATTGCAGGACTTCCTGACTTTACCTAGGCTAACGTACTTTGTGCAGCTCAGAGAGTACCCAGGTGGTGGATCTCAAATTTGCTGGACTACAAATCCTTCTTTTCCCAGAGTACCTATTACTATGTCCCCAGACACGTGTTCCGTGAACCTGTCTTGGAGAAGAAAAAGCCAAAAGATGCAGAAATTCAAGAGGACAGCTTTGAGTGCTAATACCCATTCTGATCCCACAAGCTTGGCTTTCTCCTAGCTTCTGTTTAATGACAGCTTTAGCCAAGTTCACCCTCTTACGGAAACTAGAGGAACACAGAGTTTACCCCAGCCTCAGGGGGGCCACAGGGTTGAGGTTATTAAGAAAAAAAAAGTTGTGTTCCATTGACCCTGGCCTTTGGTAAGTGAGTAATCCACTGCCAAAGCCCAGAGGCACTGGGTGCAATATAATTGTTGTTAGATTCTCAACGGTGGAGGCCTGACATTTCCAAGAACTTGTCAGTTATTTTAATAACTGTTAACTCTTCAGGGTGCAGAGGCCAAGGGAACAGCGTCCTTCATTCCACAGATAACGTAAGCATTTGACGTGAGCTCCCCCACCCGGCTCCAGGAAAACGAGGGTGATGCAGATTTGATAGATAGCACCCAGGGGTAGAGAGCTTTTGAAAACACCTCCTACCTGCTCTCAGAGCAGTAAGTACCTCAATCCTGCCTTCCCCAGGTGGGACGCTGGCAGTCTGCAGGAATCCCAGGAGGTGTTTCAACCATGCACCCCCCCAGGCAGGGAGGCACTTCTCATCTAGGTGAGGGGTTCTGGTGGAAAGGAGGCAGGAATGGGAAAAACAGGCTGGGTGACATCATTTCCCAGAGTCCATGTTTGGCAAGGCGCTCCTGAGAGCTCCACTGTGGGAGCCCACTGGCCAGTGCTGAGGACATCACAGCACCAGGCAGTGAGGGTGGGTGATGTGAAAGCAGGAGGGAGGGGAGGAGGAGGCCAGAGGCACCACGGAACTGAAACCAGACTGTGTGGCCCAGCCCTCCCGCTCGCCTGTCCGCCACCTCCGAGGTGTCTGGCGAAGTCCACTTAGAACGTTCCAGCTTATCTTAGTTGTGCAAAAGTCACCATCCACATCTGAATTAGGTATGAGTGGTGGGGGAGAGAGGGCAGTGCGCCCGATGCCAGCACTAGACCGAACAGGAGCTCCAGAGCCATCTGGACAGTAAGGCCCCTGGAGGAAGGAGGCCTCAAACCAGGAAGTCAATCTGGGGACAGAAAGGCAGAAAGAGCCTGGGACCCGAAGGTCCTGAGCCACCACACCAGCCCTGGACCACCCACCACTGCACTTCTGTGTGAAGGAGATACACACTTCTATCTTTTGGGGGGTTTTATTCACATTTTTCCCCAGTACAGATGCTCAAATTGAGCTGCGGGGAAAACTGGACCATTCGTCTGCAAAGTCCCAAAGCTGGTCCCGGCATGTCCAGGTGCCTGGTAGCAGCGGCTGCGCTTCCTGCTGGTCCATCACTGGCGTCTAGGCTGAGACACATCCCCGCCTGTGCAACTGGCCCAGGATCGGTCCCTCCACGAAGGGCCAGGAGCCAGAGTGCTGGCCTCCGAGCGCTGCCTCTGGGCCCAGGGCACCAGTCACCAATTTACATCCGCGAGTTGCGTGCACAGGTGCCTCACTCACACGGAGGCCGAGACGAGGCCTTCCAACCTTCAGGCACACCAACCACCACTCAGGAGAGGCCGAGGCCTGTTCCCCCAAGTTCGTAATCAATCCGCACCCCCACATCCGCACATGGCCTCTGGAAGCCCTCGTCACCCACCTCCGAAGTTCAGGAGCTCCAGTGCTGCAAGAGCCTTTGCTTGCACGCCCCATCCTTCCCGTCCAGATTGTCCTCGGAGAGAATGTTCTTCCTGTCTCTTGCTGCTGCTTGACTCAGGAGACAGCTGTGCCTTTGAGGCACTCTTACAGCTGAACACAGCTAAGACAGTCTCTGAGCTAATAAAGATGGTTCACAGTCTGTGGCCCGCCATGTCCCCTTGGATGGAAAAACATTTCAAAAAGACTTAAGGCCACTGGTGTCTCTCCCCTGGGCCACAAACTCAGAGAAACTCCAAAGGTGAAGCTCATCATGCAAGCCACTAAGGAGGGAGGGAGCCTCAGAAGCCAGGCTGGCAGCCCCTTGCCCCAGCGTGGCACTGGGCACACCAGCCCGGGGGGCCACAAGCCACTGCCCTGACAGGTCATGAGCAGCCGCTCAAGCATGACCTCTGTCACCAAGGAGTCCGAGACCCATTCAGGAGCCAGTGCATACCTCGCCTAGGTCGGGGAAGTCCTGAAGAGGTGTTAAGTACCGTATCAGCCTCACGCTAGAGAACAGATGAACCTTGGGCTCAAGCCAAGCGTGGCACAATTTTGTGAAAGTCAAGAAATGCCAACTGCCCTCAAGGACGGCTCAAACCATGAGAAAGTGATGATGCCAGCTGCACACACAGTTGGCCCTCCCCTCGCACGTCTGAGGGTCTCCAGTAAGCAAGGCGGGGCTCTGGGGTGAAGCAGCCTGGGGCAAGAGATGGGCTGGGAGTCCCCAGAAGTCTGAATGGTGCTGACTCCACTGTCACTAGCTGTGTGACGCCGGGGTGTCTCTTAGTCTGTCTGAGCTTCAACTTCCTCCCCTGGGATGGAAGACCGCTACCTCGCCCTCCTGGATGGCCTGAAGGGCTAGAGACCATGAGCCCAGCACAAGTCAGGTGGACCTTCCCTAGCCTAGAAGGACCCAGCAGTGGGAAACCACCAGGAGACGCACCAGTGGAATGCAAGACTGTGCCACCAGAGGGCACGGCAAACCCATTGGTCCCATTTACCCACGAGGCCCAGGATCCCAGGATGAAGACACAGGGAAAGGAGAGGAGGCCAGAAGGAAGACAACTGTGGGCAGATACAAAGCCCTCCTGAGAGTGGAGTTTTCCAAACTGCTCCTGATAGCTAACTTGGCAGCAGCAGGCATTTCTCGGGCATGATCTTTCCTATTCTATGGACCAAGCTTCCGATTCTCCAGAGTTAGGATTCGGTGCCGGTTTTGTTCAAGGAGTTCTAACATTTTCTGCATGTTGTGGTCGGCCTCGATCACCTGGAAATGAAACACAGGGGTCACAGGGCTGCACCTGATCTCAACATCCTCCTCCCTTCAAAGAAGGAGAGAGAAAGAGAGACAGAGGCAGGCAGGATGAGGCAGGGAAAGGTGCAGAAGCCCAAGGTCACAGGCAGGAGAACAGAGAGGTCAGGACCAAGCCACAACCAGTTCTAGGTCAATCCACATTCTCAACTGTATTTTCACTTAAGAATCCAGGACAGTCATCTGCGAATGCATTTTTTTCTCATCATTTTCTATCATCTAGTTTTCTATAAAGAGGGGAAAAAATAAACTCTCTAGAAAAATCCAGTAGAGTAAGATCTCACTTTCCAGCAACCTCACTGCCTGGAAGAGCCGTGAGCACAGTGTGTGAGCAGCCCAGACAGATGTCCCCAAGGCCAGGCACACTAGTGGGTGCAAAGCCCTCCCTCGGTTCCCACGCTGCTCACACACTCCCAACAGTTCACGGGACCCATCTGCCCGCCTGCAGAAACTCTGAGCAGGAGCAAATCAGAAAATGAGGGCGAGGGAAGCAGGGAAACACTGACTGGGCAGAAGCATCGAACAGTTAGAAACGGTGAGTGTCAGCAGGAGAAGGTGCGTAAGGCGCTCAAAGGCATTAGCAGTCCGGGGCAAACAGTCCTACACACCTCAGCACCTCCTAAGGGCATCCCTGTGTGACAGACCAGAACAGCAACTGGCGTTCCTTCGGATGCCCGGGGTCACCATGAAAAGGTGCAATGAGGTTCTGGGCCAGCCACCCCCTGGAGGACGGACAGGTGCATCAGGAAGACCACCATCCCAAGCAGTTAAGGCCAAAACCCAGGTCCAGGGGCTCTGGCCACCTGGAACATTCCTCTAGGGACGATGCTGGATAAGTGAGATGCTACTGTGTCACCGGTGTAGTGACACTGGGACAGGTCACCTTCTCCCAGGTGTGTTCAGCTCACTAAGATTCAATCCAGAAAGGGAACTGAGAGATAGGTTCCCTTCCACCCTCCCTGCTTCCTTCTCTCAAATTCTCCAGCTCTGAGGGACTTGGTCCTTGCTTCCCTAGACTGCAGAATGGCCGGCATGCCTGGGGTCATTCCTTCTTCTAGAGAACTGTTTTGCCCCTCAGGGGAACTTACCAGAACAGGGGCTGCCACGGGGAAAAGGCTCCCTTTGATGAGCCACTCCTCGTACAGGTGGTGAATAGCATCCAGGTAGTCCTGTGGGGGGTGGGGAACACAAGAGCTGTCAGGAGCAGGGAGCGGGGTTTGCACCTCTCCCCTTGGGGGGCTCAGGCAGGTGAGGTGAAGGTCAGTGAACACAGAGCACCACCCTGGACAAAGGAGCCTGCAACAGCCAGCCTGACTCAGGTGGGCCAGGCTGAACGCAGCCAAGCACCCCGCCCGCCAGCCCCAAAGGCACAAGTCAGCAGTGTCCCTCCAGGGGCTTCCCTGGGGGTCTAGTGGTTAAGAATCTGCCTTGCAATGCGGGGGACACCAGTTCGACCCCTGGTCAGGGGAAGATCCCACATGCTGCAGGACAACTAAGCCCGTGCCCCCCAGCTACTGAGCTCACGTGTTGCAAAAACTGAAATCCACGAGCCCCAGAACCCATGTTCCGCAACGAGAGAAGCCACTGTAAGGAGAAGCCCACACACAACTCAAGAGCAGTCCCCGCCCACCGCAATCAGAGAAAGCCTGCTCGCAGCAACACAAAGATCCAGACAGCCAAAATCACTAATTTTTTTTAAAAAAAGTTATTTAAAAAGAAAAAAATGGCCACCCTTCAGCATACTCGGCTCCACTGGCCCTTCAGACACACCTTCCTACCCGGCTGGACTCGTTTTCTGCCACCTCCCCATCAAGAGGGCCATCATGACTTCATGGGGGCCTGGGAAGCCTCTGAACCCTCCCTCCGTCCATCCCACCAAGAGGACTGTGGTTGCCCTCACTGGCCCAGGAGCCCTGCTCGGCTGCTCCCACCCCAACAGCCAACTCGTAACCTATGGATCCTCGAAGTCTTCAGGACCAGCTTCAGCTGGCAGACAAGGTGAGACTCAAAGGAAAAGAAGACCAGCTCTGCCTCAAGGGCAACCACGGCAGGACTGCGTGGCACACTGAAAGTGAAAGTGCAGCCGCTCAGTCGTGTCCAGCTCTTTGTGGTCTATGTCCATGGAATTCTCCAGGCCGGCACACTGGAGTGGGTAGCCTTTCCCTTCTCCTCTTTCCAACCCAGGGATCAAACCAGTTCTCCCGCACTGCAGGTGGATTCTTTACCAGCTGAGCCACAAGAGAAGCTCAAGAATACTGGTGTGGGTAGCCTATCCCTTCTCCAGTGGATCTTCCCAACCCAGGAACCGAATTGGGGTCTCCTGCATTGCAGGCAGACTCTTCACCAAATGAGCTATCAGAGAAGCCCACGCTGGTTGCCAGCAAACACCTCCTCCTCCCAGCCCCGAGGCTCTCAGGTAAAATGCACTGCTGCCTCTTTATCCACTTGCGTTCTCTCTTGGCAGCAACAGACAGGTCTACAGACCTTGTCAAAACCATTAAGACAATGTTCTGGATAATGACTTGGAAGGACTCCAGCCTTGTCATTTCTTCCAAACATCTGGGTCACCGCACAGAGCTGCCATGCCCTGGCCAGCACAGTCCAGCCCCACCACGTTACACCCTCCCTCTATCACTCCTGTCTCCAGGTTGCAAAGAAGCTGCTCAGACCAAGGCTTGGGACTTCATGGCTGGAATCTACCCTCCTGGTGCCCAGGGAGGTCTCTGGAGCTGGACTGGCTGTCTAGACCCCAGTCTAGCTCACCCTGAGCTCAGGCTCCCATATCATCCCAGGAAATGCTTGCCCAGCCTGTCTGTTCACCTCCAATTGCATTCACACAGGACATTCAGTTCAATATTAACTGAGCAACCCCTAGATGCCAAGCCCTGGGACACATGCTGGGGATGCAGAAGGGGTAAGATCTAATCTGAAAAGGTTCGTGGCAGCTTTGTAAGGAATGGGGAGCAAACACATAAACAGTTTCAGAGTCTCTGTCCTAAGGGCTGTGACCATAATAAAGAACAGAGGCTGGGGAAGCATAACAAAGGGAAGGTCAGGGAAAGCTTCCTGGAGGAGGTGATACCTGAGCTGAACCTGGAAGGCAAAAGAAACTGCTATGCAAAGACACATGTGTGTAACTCCATGGTAGGGGGCTTCCCTGGTGGCTCAGCTGGTAAAGAATCTGCCTGCAATGTAGGAGACCTGGGTTTGATCCCTGGGTTGGGAAGATCCCCTGGAGAAGGGAACAGCTACCCACTCTAGTATTCTGGCCTGGAGAATTCCATGGACTGTATAGTCCATGGGGTTGTAAACAGTCAGACACAACTGAGCCACTTTCACATGGTAGGGAGTAGGGAAAGAGAGAGAGAGAGTGTGTGTGTGTGTGTGTGTGTGCGTGTGTAACCACAACTAGCTCTTCACAGCCGGAGCATGAAAAGGCAGGGAGTGGAAGGGGATGAAGCCAATCACGCAGGATCCGGATGGCATGCTAAAAGTGAGGACTGTAACCTAGAGAGTGGCGAGGCACCAGGAGGGGGGGTTAGGGAACCGCACGCGTGGTGTTCTGTATTAGCCACCTCGCCGAGCAGCCGTATTGGGACTGGATTTCTGGGGGATGTGAAGAGTGAGGGACCAGGCCAGGAGAGTGGTGCAAGCTGGTTGCGACAGCCTGACTAGAGCTGACGTGGCCCTGAACCAGTACCTGCAAGGGCGAGGCACTGGACAAATACCAGTGAGCTCCACCTCCTTGCCGGGCACAGTGCCAAGCCCTGGAGATGCAGAAGTGAGCAAGCAGACACATCACAGTGAGGGTCTGGGGGAGAGAGGGCACAAAGGCATGCCATCTTCAGGAGGTGGACTGGACCAGGCAGGAACTGGAGAAGGGACAGCTCTGAGCATGGCGGTGCCCACCAGTGAGTCCGGGGCCACAAGAAGTGAAGCGGACTTGGACACACACAGGGTCTCCGACCTCAGAGGAAGTCAGAGTTCACCCTCCCACATGTTCAGTTCCTGTTTCTCTCCCTGCAACGAGGGCACGAAGACCTCGCAGAGGGTGGGGCCAGGCTGGGATGCGCCCCTTTCCCGGGGTAGAGGGGTTCTCACCAGTGGGATGACCTTCTCCTCTTCCCTGCATCTCATCTTCAGCCTCCGGTAACAGGTCTCAGGAGTGGTCCGGAGATAAACTGAGATTTGAAAATATATATACATGTGGTTTTCACTGCTCCATTCAAAGCTTGGAAGTGAAAGTGAAGGGTGGGAGGAAGGAAGGCACAGGGGCAGGGCGTGCAGAGAAGCATCTGCAGCGCTGAGCAGGGGAGCAGAGCAGCTGTGTGGCCAGACAGGCATCTGACCCTCGCGGCGACTTCCACTGTCTTCCTGTGTCACGAGCCCCGCAGGGTCACTGTAAAGCTGAATGAAGTCCCGTGTGTAGACAAGAGCTTAGCACAGGGCCCGGCACCCGGCTGGTCTCAATAACCGTTCGGGTTCCGTCCCTCCTCTCTCTCTTATGAACTAAGAAAAACCCATCACATCACAGCAGACCCAGGGGAAAGCAGTTTGAGAAACAGGCTTCTCCAGGAGGAACCAGAAGCCTGGTTCTGAGTGCCCTTGGGGAGAAGGCTGAGTTAACACAGGAAAGAATCACCTATGGAGAGGGCCCCACCCACCACCCCTGCTGGTTGGGGGCCCAGCCAAGCATATCCTCGGTGGGCCCAAGGGAGGGAAGCCGAGGAGGGGCCGTCTCACCTATCAAGTCAATGGACACGTCGATGTTCCTCACAATCCAGTCAAACCATTCCGACAGGACCACATAGTCCACTTCAGGCATTTTCCCACTGTAACGAGAGTTGTGAGGGTTTTATTCTCCTATGAGACAGCTCCTGGACTAAGTCACTCCCCCCAAAGCACCTGGGCATGGCTTCTGCTGAAAGGGCACTGCCAGGAGCACCAAAGCAGAGTGTGATCACAGGACACTGGGCGGGCAGTGATGACAGGGACCCTAAGCACCTCCAACCTCCCGCTCCCTGGGACAGTTCGTGGTACCAGGTTGGCCAATAAGTTTGTGTCCATAACGCCTCATGGAAAAACCCAAACAAGCTTTCTGGTCAACTCAATAAAATGCAGCAAGTGTCATGGCACTGCCTGGGGGGAGAAATTCAGGACGTGAACTCTAAGCCAAGGAAGGGGCTATAAAGCCTGTCCCCAAAGCACAGGGACAGCACCCAGGCTGGTAGGTGGAGTAGCAAACCCTCTCACCTTTAGAAATGTATTTTGTGGAAATGATAGTGGATGCCCACTGTAGCATTCTTTAAAAAAATAATGAAAAACTAAATCATGGTACATCTATGTAACAGAAAAACCATGCAGTCACTGAAAGATGATGCCATAAAATGATACTTTATGACATGGAAAACGCTCATAATCAAGTGCTCATCATTCAGTGAAAACAGTGGGATATAAAACAGTTGCATATGGCATGACCCAACTGTATTGTCAAGAGTGTTCATCCACACATTCTGAAAGAAGACTGGGAAGAAAACCACCAGGACGTTAACACAGCTTTTCTTTGAACAGGAGGACTACTGGAAACGTTTCCTTATCCCTTTCCGTATTTTCTAAAACTTCACAGCATACTAGCTCTCAAATTGCGACTTCACTTTCACTTTTCACTTTCATGCATTGGAGAAGGAAATGGCAACCCACTCCAGTGTTCTTGCCTGGAGAATCCCAGGGACAGGGGAGCCTGGTGGGCTGCCGTCTATGGGGTTGCACAGAGTCGGACACGACTGAAGCAACTTAGCAGCAGCAGCTCTCAAATCAGGGAACAGAATGGGGGTAAGAATTACTACATATTTAATGTGATAACTGGAAAAGAAGAAAGGAAGGGGACTTCCCAGGCGGTCCAGTGGTTCAGGCTCCGTGCTTCCAATGCAGGGGGCGTGGGTTTGATCCCTGGTCAGGGAACTAAGATCCCACAGGCCACACTATTCAGCCAAAAAAATTAAAAAATCATAGTAATAATTAAAAAAATAAAATGCTATGCTAAGAAAGAACGCCTGAGAGAGAGACAGACCCAGCGTCTGTCCTCTGCCCTGGTGGAAATGAGCATGGACGGGGTGGAGGTAGGGGCAGCAGCTGGAGGAAACAGACCAAGAGAGGAATTCGGCCTTTCAACATCCTCTACCAGTCTTGAACATCATCTTGGATGGACCCAAACTGGGGATGACAAGGCCAGCTATGGGCGAGTAGAGGTGCCTGAGCTGTGTGTAGCGGGGGGAGCTTCTCACTGTTGACTAAAGAGGAGATGGGGGAAGAGCCTGGGAGAGAGGGTGGTCTGCAGCAGCCTGCCCCACTCCCCACCCGCTGCCCTGCTGCCAGGTGCTGGGCACGACTCCCACCTGGGGCAGGGGGCAGGGTGGGCATGGAGAGAGCCGTTCTGGAGATGACAGGCTTGAGCAGCCCTGCCCGGGGGCCCAAGTGACAGAGCACAGCAGAGACTGGAGGGGGCCTCCTCTAGTGAGTCCAGCCGATGCCCTCAGGGTGAAAGAGCTGCGCCTGGCCAAGCAGGAGAAGAATGCGCACTGCCCACTGCCGGGGGTGGGGGGTGGGGTACCAGCGGGCTCCCCTGGTGGCTCAGATGGCAAAGAATCCACCTGAAAGGCAGGAGAGCTGTGTTTGATCCCTGGGCTGGAAAGATCCCCTGGAGAGGACATGGCAACCCACTCCAGTATTCCTGCCCGGAGAATCCCCAAGGACAGAGGAGCCTGGCGGGCTACAGTCCATGGGGAGGCAAATTGGGACACAACTGAGCGACTAAGCACAGCACCGAGCAGACTAGCATGCGAGGACCCCCACCCTGAATGAGTGGGGGAGGCTTCGAAGGGGAGGGGGGAGGGAGGAAGTCTTGGACACTGCAGAGGGGACTAAAAGTCAGGTAGTAAAGGTACCAACTTTGTGATCACAGGCTCTCCTCCAAGACTGCCACGCTGGTAGGGCTGCCCATCCCCCAATTCTTTTTTCCTATCTCCTTAAAAGTAGCCCATGATCTATTCAGGGTCCATCCCACAGGCCTGAGCGTTTACCTTCAGGGGCAGACCAACTGGTCTCGGAGACATGCTCTCCCCTGGCCAAGGTGAGCTGACGGATGTAGGTCACAGGGGCCCAACCTGAGCAGTGAGACAGGAGGGTTTGCTGAGGTTTATGATAACCAGGCTTCCTCACCCTGTGGCCAGCAGATGAGAAGCCCGGTTCTGCCACAGCTGTTTTGTCATCAAGTGGGAATCATATATTGACACAAACAAGATAGAGACACAGAGAAACAGCACTTTGCGGTCGTTGTTCAGTCACTAAGTCGTGCCTGAATCTTTGTGACCCCGTGAACTGCAGCACGCCAGGCTCCTCTGTCCTTTACTGTCTCCTGGAGTTTGCTCAAATTCGTGTCCATTGAGTCGGTGATACTATCCAAACCATCTCATCCTTTGCTGCCCCCTTCTCCTTTTGCCTTCAGTCTTTCCCAGCGTAAGGGTCTTTTCCAATGAGTCAGCTCTTTGCAACAGGTGGCCAAAGTACTGGAGATTCAGCTTTAGCATCCGTGCTTCCATAGAAACAGCACGAGGGCCACTGAATAAAACCGACCCCCGAGTCTAATGTTAAGACAGCCGGTAACACCCTCAGTGTTCACGCTACTCTGAGCTGGGCTGCAGTTAGCTGCAGCTCAGAGTATTTGATATTCAAAACACCACACCCCTCTTCTTGATATGTTTTCCTTCTTGGGAGCAAAGCTGACTCCAAGCACAAGAAGATTTGCAAAAAGGAAGCTGCTGATCAGCCCCACCCCCTCCACCAAACACAGGGCCTGGGGGACACAGCACAGACTGGCAACTCAAGGGTGGGGCAGTGGGCAGCACAGAGGGAAGGCCGCCCCACAGTCTCCCACATCGCTGACACTGGACAGTCTGGTGTCAGACTGCCCGAGGACTTCACCGCTGTCTGCGAGGCTCTGTGAAATCCCACAGCTGGGAGGATCCCCTTAGCTGTGACCACCAAACTGAGTCTCAGTTCAGGACACAGGTAGCACAGTCCTAACTAAAACCAAACCAACTGATACCACAGAAGTGCACGTGTGCAGGGAGGCACGTGGAGATACGGGGATGGGGTTCATTCCTGAGGGATCTCTGAGGCCTGAGAGCTGCTGCTCCAGGGGGGGTCTCAGGACACCTCCTGGGTGGCCAAGGCGGACCCAGGGCTGAGGGCAGACAGAGAAAGCAGGGCTTCCTTTCCCGAAACTCTCCTTGGAGGTCCTCCGTGCAGGTGGCTCCAGGGCAGCCTCCCTGAGGGCAGGATCCGGAAACCTCTCCCAAGTTGCCAGGAGCCATCTGCTGAGGGCTCCAGGACCACTGGCTGCTGGCTGGGCTGAATGAGGAAATGGGAGCTGGCTCCCATCATTCTGGGGGATTTCAGGCAGCAGGCACTGTTTTACCCGTATCTAGTTTTCCTCCTGGGAGTCTGCCCAGCTGGCTCCTCCTGTGTCTGCCTCAAGAATGGGGTGCCCTGAACCACTCCTGAGGCACTGCTTTTATTTCCGCAGAACACACGGAGGGGGGGAAGACTCTCTGCAGACCCACCACTGGTGAGCTGAAGGGGTTTCACCGTGCCCTCCCCTGATCCCAAGGAGTAAAATTTGAGGTCCCGAGTCCACAGGAATCGTGCTGACTGGTCTGTTTGGCACAGTTCGCTGCTACCTTCCCGCTAAGGTCCAGAGAGCCCCTGGTTTGCACAGCACAGGTTAAAACAAAAATCACAGACTCAAATGCCAGCCTCCTGTACACATTACTTACTTTACAAGACCTTGTGCAGTGAATGTTCGCCCCAATTTATAGATGAGGAAAACTGAGGCCCAGAGAAGACTGGCCTAACTCTGTCTGAGAAAGCCTGGCTCACCATGGCCCCCAAACCCGTATGGCCCCAGTTGCATCACTCGCCCCCGCCTCCCATGTCCCAGGGTATATCCAGTGTCTCTCTGGCCTCTGCCCGAGGAAAGCCACAGCTCTCAGGTCTGTGACCCAGGCAGTGAGTGCCCACTCGGGACTGAGTAAGGAGGGGCCCAAGCCCAGGACCCACTGGGGTGGTGGGATGACCTGCCTGCTGTTCCAAACGCTGGGCCTTAATGGATGTCCCTGACCCCCAGCCCCAGGTAAGTCAGTGTGTCATTTCCCCAGCTGGGCCCCACTCGGTCCCCCTCCTTACTCTTTGAAAACACCAACCAGGCAATCCTGTAAAACCTGTGTGCTCAATGATTCGGCCCACAGGGCCGGGCCACACAATGGCCTGTGCGGCCACCTTAACTGCCGAGCCTTCCTCTCCACCTTCAGCTGTTCACTCCAGCAGTTGCCCACACCTTAGAAGTTCTTTAGGTCTTTTAAGTTTTTAAGGAGACTGTGGAACCAGAATCTTCCTCGTTGCCAATTAACCCCTGGTGGCATAATTGCACGTTCTGCCCACCCCAAAGCCACTGGGGTGGGATGAGGGCTGAAGAGGTGAGTCTCTCCGCAGGGGAGCTCCATTGTCCCAGACCCAAAAGTTGAGAAGGGCTCTCCAGACATTTTGCTTTAGGGGTTAGAATTCCAGTGTGTGGGCTTCTCTGGGCACCAGGTCTGCAAGTGCAATCAGCAAGGCCAGGCCTGTCCTACTTCCTTCCATCCCAGCCCCTCCAGACTCCAAGCCAAGGCTGCCAGGGCTTCTGAGAAAGGGATCAACCCCAAGGCCGAAGGGGCAGCAGTAAGGGCCATCCCCACACAAGCTCCCAGGTAGGAGCCGACAGCCCACACAAGCTGTCTTGTGGTTCCCAGCACCCAGTCAAACTCCCCCGGGGGGGAACCGCAACATCCTATTCTGGGTACAAGCAAAGGATCCAGTCAAACCCAGCTCTAGATGTCACTTGGTTTAGGCTCACGGTGGCGGTGGTCTGTATTTGTGAGGAGCCAAAACCTCTCCAAACAACCACCCTCCCAGGACCGCTTCCCTGGGAGGGCCGCTGCCTGGAGAGAAGCTGAGTTTTGCCCTCCCTCCCTATCATCACTTCCTCAGCTCTGGCCAGAATGCTGTTGACCAAGCCTGCAGCAGGGAAACCCCGAGCGCGGATGATGCCCAGAGACCCTGCGCACAAGGGACCACAACAAAACCCCAGCCACCGACACCTGAAGCCACAAACATGAAATGAAGAGACCGCAGCAGGTGCAGGCCGATGAGGAAAGCCTGCCCCGTGAAGAGCGTTCATCTTGGCGGGCCGCCTCCCCCCACGCCACAGCCAGCCGCTCACAGGACCGGGCTCTTGCTTTCACCCCAAAGGTCCAGGTGAGCCCCGAGGAAGCCACAGGGGCAGAACTCCCAGGGACACCAAATGCCCCCGCCCCCGGCGACAGCTGTGTGAGGGAGTCCGCGCGCGTGAGGGCAGAAGACGAGCAAAACCGCCAGTGACCACTGGAGGGGCTCCCTCGCCCCTCACTCCTCTCCTCTGCCCGACCTCCCTGTGGCAGCCCCAGAGCAGAGCGAAGAGCTGTGTAAACCTAGCAGTGGACACCCCTGCTCCACGGACACCCAGGCAGCCAGGCACTCACGGGGCTCCAGCCTCAGAGACGCTGCCTGCCGGAAGGGCAGAGCCCACAAGAAAGTTCTGAGGACGAGGGACAAAGCCCAGTCAGGACTTGCCCTGGCTGCCCACCCCGCCCCCACAGCACTGAGGAGGCCTGGAGGGGATGGGTCCTCGGCAGCTCGGGACCCAGGGAGAAGCCTTTATGGACCCCAGAGGAAGGGGTGAGAAACGACTGGGGGACAAGTCTGGCTGGAGACCAAAGACCTGCCTCAGGTCACGACACCCATTAGGAGTTAACAAGTGTCACCCAGGTGCCAGCTCTGTGCTGGGTCCCAGCTAGGCCAGCAGACCAGACATGCTCCTTGTCTTCAAGGAGCTTATGGTCCAGTTGGTGGGGCACGTGACAGACAAGAAGTACATGTATACTAAGCTAAGCTGCATGAAACTACCATTTTTATAGGTCACGATTGGTCAAGTTTTAACAATTTCATACGGTTCAACCTAATTAGAAGTTGTCTTAAATACTATGAAGGAAATCAATAGAAAGAAGTGATTTTCCCTGGTGGTCCAGTGGTTAAGACTACATGCTCCCAATGCAGGGGGCCTGGGTTCAATCCCTGATCAGGGAACTAGATCCCATATGCTGCAACTAAGAGTTTGCATGCTGCAACTAAAGATTCTACACGGCAAGAATTAATTAATCAATTAAAAAAAAGAAAAGAGTAACAGGCTCAACCCATCTAGACAAGGGGGTTGGGGAGGCTGGGGAGAGGCGATGTGTAGGACCAGTTGTAGATGGGAGAACCAGGGAACTCGGGTGTACAGAGTGGAAGCAAGATACTGAGACCAGCTCTGAGAGGGATGAAGTTCAAGGCAGCAGGAGGCAGTGGTGTGGGGAAGATGACAAGGAGAGGGGACCAGGCACACAGTTACCAGGAAGGGAGGGGTGGGGAAGAAGCTGAAACTTCGGACCCCAGCCTGCAGCCCATTTCCCCCAAGACCCCTAAACATCAGCAAACAACTGAGCACAGGAGCGGACGGCCCCACACCTCTGAGGCTGCAGCCCTGAGGGCGCCCAGCCACGTCTGTGTGGTGGAGTCTACTCCCGTGAGGACAAAAGACGTCTTCGAATGAAATCTCAACAAGTACCGCGCACACCGTGCTGGGCTGACGGCTCTAGTCTCTCTGACTCTTCACCCGACTCTGCTACGTAACCCACAAGGGCCCTGCCCCTTCTCAGACTGGGGTCAGCTGGGGTGACCTGCTTTGGCCTATGGAGGTCAAACACGAAGTCGGGACCTGAGAAAAAACTGGCGCTTCTGCCCTCTGGCCATCGCCATGGGATGTGAATGCCCAGGCTGGCTCACCGGTCCCAGGAGAGGATCAGCAAGCAGACGAGAGATGAATCACCCCAGTCACCCTCCCCGGGCCACCCCAGACCTGCCAACCCCTGGATGTGTCATCAAGCCCAGCCAAGGTCCGCAGATCTGCCAGGCTGCCCACTCTGGAGGGTCGAGCCATCAATATGATTGGTTGCTATACCATGTATCTGTCAATTAGTAAATTGAGTTCCAATTTTATTTCTAAAAATTTAATGGTTGAATAAATTCTCAATTGTGTAAACTACAATACCTTCTGTACAAGTTTTCTACAAAAACATATCTTGCACTGTGAATTGACCGCTCCATCAACCGTACAGGCAACATCTAAAAGAAAACAAATGTTATTTACTAAACTCAGGCAGGAAGGCCAGGAAGCCTGCAACAATGACTGGTGCTCCCCTGCCTCTGGTCTATGCTGAATACAGAACTGAGACGCCATCGGGGAGGGGTGGGGGCGGACAGCAAAGAACCGTGAGTCCAGCCTCCTTGGCCCTGGACCCTCCCTAGGCCCTGAGGCTCGGTGGTCAGTCAGCAAGGCGGGGCAGAGAGCCTGTCAGCTGCAGCCTCTTTCATGGGAGGGGTGAGGCTCCACTGGACTATGGGTTTGGAGAGTGCTAGAAAAACTGCTAAGTGACGCCCGGGAAAGTGGTGGCAAGAGTGAAGTGTGGTAACTATTAATGACCCAGCCGGTGCATCCACTGAAGCAGAGGCAGAACTTTGAGAGGCCAGGGTGTGGCTTTCTGCAACCCCAGCTGCAGGCCTGCCAACATCTGCCTCCACTCAGTCCCTCACAACTGTAAAGCACCATGACCTACAGCGGGAGAGGGCAACACTAACGGCGCCACTCTCCGCCAGCAGGCTCAGTCCCTCCACGAGGCCTTCCCTTCGTCCATGGTGTCCCATTGGGAAGGGAGAGCTGCCCCGACTCCAGACACTTGAATGGGCAAACACTGCTCTCACTCAGCCTGCCCATGGCACCCACTGGGACCTGGACCCACAAATCAGAGGCCGATTCAAAGCCACAACCTGATTCAAAGCCATGTCCTCTCTCTCCTATCTGTCCACCCATCTTCCCTTCTATTGTTCCATCCTCTCCTTACTTCCAGCTTTCTCCTACCCATCTTTTGCAGCTCCCCATTTATCCCTCTTTTATCCTCTTTCCTAGTCTGTCCATCTCTCTTTCTCTCTCTCTGCCTCCTTCCTGATACATTTCATTAAACAGAGGAACACACATATGGCCCATTATATGTAGATATACTAGACACAATTTCTGTTTGCAACTGAGTGCCCATTCAGGAAAAAGTAGGGTGAGTGCCAATCTCAGATCCTCTGACATGTAACTTTTAGACAGACCTTTGGGCCTCCCTTGTGGCTCAGCTGGTAAAGAATCCGCCTGCAATGCGGAAGACCTGGGTTTGATCCCTGGGTTGGGAAGATCCCCTGGAGAAGGGAAAGGCTACCGACTCCAGTATCTTGGCCTGGAGAATTCCATGGACTGTGTATAGTTCGTGGGGTCGCAAAGAGTTGGACATGACTGAGTGACTTTCACTCACTNCCTGCAATGCGGAAGACCTGGGTTTGATCCCTGGGTTGGGAAGATCCCCTGGAGAAGGGAAAGGCTACCGACTCCAGTATCTTGGCCTGGAGAATTCCATGGACTGTGTATAGTTCGTGGGGTCGCAAAGAGTTGGACATGACTGAGTGACTTTCACTCACTTGGAGAGATAGAAATTCAAACAGTTCTACTTGTATCTTTTTTCATTTTAAAAAACACACAGATTTGCAGGATGAGAGCTATGGCTGCAAGTGCCCAGCCCTGCATCAAACCGCCGGCCAAGTGGCTGTGTCAAGAGACACTGGCCGGTGAACGTCCTGTCTCCTGTAAGGAGAGCCTCCAAAGCCAGTCTCTCAGACTGGGCTGCCATTCTGAACCACAGGTGCCAATCTGGAGCTCCTCAGAGCCCCTGTTCACACCCCTCGGCTGATGAAAGGGGCCAAAGCAGCCATCTTTGTGCCCAGGTAATTTGCCCCAATACCTGATTGGCCCAGGGCTGGACACCTGACCCACGCTGAGCCAATCAGGTTCTTTCTCTCAAGAATCTGAACCAAGAACGTGAACAGGCCTCCTGAAGGTTAGGTCTGCGGTTCTCATGCAAACAAACAGGGCGTGCGCTACAATCACCTGGAGGGCGTGATAAACCCACACTGCTGGACCTCATCTCCAGAATTTCTGATTCAACAGGTCCAGACGGCGTCAGAAAACGTGCGTTTCTAACAAGCCTCCAGGTGCTGCTGCAGCTCCTAATCTGGGGACCACACTTTTGAAAACTGAGTTAAAGGGCATTGAGCCTAGGAGCCGGCAGGTCAGGAAGACCTGGGCTCACGTGGCATCGTAGCAAGTTCTTGGCTAGCTGAGGGTGGGGCTAGGGGCCCTGGAGCCTGGTCCTCAGAGAGCAGCAGGACCAGAGACCTGACTCCAGAGACAGAGAAGGCTGAGCAGCTCCTTGTAAGGTTTCCCTTCCTGGCAACCAAATGCCCCTCATTTGAAGAAAACTGAAACCGAGCATCTGAGATGTACCTGTGGACAAGTGTGCTGGTCGAGCATGGTGAGCTGCACGTACGTCTGCAGCGTGAGGCCCCATCGACAGGCATCCCGGTACATCAGACCCTGCGGGGTGGTGGGGGGTGGGGGGAGAATGCAGTGCTGGATCTGCAGGACTCCCCGACTGTGGACCCAGACCCCACCCATCCCTTTCTAGCAGCCAGAGCTGAGCCTTCTGACCGGGAAGGAAGTGGAAGGAGCACAGGCACATTACAGCTTCTGTTTGCTGGGTCCATCCTTGGCAAAGTGCACAGGGGAGCTTCCGAGGGAGCCTGCGGCAGCCCGGGGCATAGCCAAATGCAAACCCCAACTGGAGGTTTACCAGGGAACCTGCAAGGAGACCTGGGTTTCTTCTAGGAGAGGCTTGGGGTAGAATGAGCAGCTGGAGACTGCTCCCCCATCCCTATCCCACGGAGCCAGGGCGAAGCACTTGCGATGGTTTGGGACAGCCGACAGGAGGGCTCCGGGCTCCTTACACGCCCAGCCAGGCCTCAGAGAACCTTGATCTCAGAACATCAACCTACCACCGTTTCCCCTGTCCCCTCACCCGGTGCAGAGCGAGGACACACCTTGTGCACTAGCACCGCCGTTCCCGTACACTTGAGAAGCTGGCAGTTCACACAGGGAACTGCACACTCACCAGAGGATTATGGCCTCGGACATTTCTCCACTTGGGCACAGGCTCTGTTAACACCTGCCAGGAGAGAAGACGTTAGAGTGGCTGCTCCTCAGTTCTGAGCTCCGTGAAGGCCGATGAGGGTAGGATGGAGACAGAGTCAAGACCTGGGAACCCAGGCTGGGCTAAAATAGTGGAGCAACCCTCCCTGCAAGGTCAGAGCTCCATCTAGACACGGCTCCTGGTGTGACTTCCAGAAAGGATCTAAGACCCACCCTGTCCACCCCGTATACAAGTATACGCACATATCGCCTCCTCTGCTGCCATGGGGGCTCCTCGGGGGCAAGGGGAGTTCTCCCAACTGTCGGGGGCGACAACATCTACTCCAATCCGGCGCCCCGCCCATGACAAGGATCTGGGTGAAGCCCATGACAAGGATCTGGGTGAAGGTTCACAATCCCAAGGAGGAATGAGAACCAGGGGAATTTCCGGAAAAACCCCGACTATACCCTCTGCGTGCCAGCTTTCAGTTTGTGTACTTTTCTGTTTCGTTTTACTGTCCTTTCTGGGAATGAGTGTACAGCCTGTGGCCTCCAAAGACCCAATGTATGGTATTTTCCAAGCAATGTTCACCCATGTAATCACAAAACATATCCTTGGAGAGACAAGAAACATCACATACCTCGTAGGAAGCCCCGACCCTAGATTTGCACTTTTTAAGAATTCCAGCTGCAAATTATATTCAGTAGTAAGGGTAAATTTCAGTGCCAGACTGCTATTCCTCATCCCCTGCCCATGGTGTACCTGGGAGTGCATTAGTTTTAAAAGAATAACAATGATTTCTTAAATTAATAGTTCAACTAGGTTTAAAGTTCAGAATCAGTAGGAGTAGGAAATTGTATGAAAACTGTAAATAAGATTGACCGCCACATGACCTACTTCGAAGGAGCCACAGTGTTTGTATGTGAGTGAGGTAATAGACCTGCTAGACAATAGATGAAGCTATAAGCACCAATCATAATAGGGAGACTGAGGTTTAAAGAATCGCATGAATAATTTTGGCAACATAACCTTTCTACAGTTAATGGTTTGTGGAAAACTTGGTAACAGCAAGCGAGGCACCTGTGGGCCTTCAGGAGTTATAACAATTCTTGTCAGGCCTCAAAAGGCAAGAAGATGATGTATGGTGATTTTTCATGGAAAACATCCCCTGTGAAAACATACTGACCTTTTTGACGGTGATTTTTCATGGAAACCTCCCCTGTGAGAACGTACTGACCATTTTGACCACACTGTTATGTACTAATCCCTCATTTGTAATGATTATTGTTCCATGACCTAATACACAAACCTAACCTATATAATCTGATACCTTGCAAAAATAAAACTGGCATTCTTTCCTGAGCCTGCATCCAAGGCCTGAGTCTGAGTGTCCATTTCTTTCTTCACTTCTCTCTCCACTTTTTTCTCTACTTCTTTCTCCACTACGCCGACGTTGCCCATCCCAAGGGTATCCCTGGATCCTGCGGAGGCTGGACCCCCGCACCCAACCACCCCTCCTGTTTTCCATCCTGTTCCTTACTGCCCACCAGAGGGCAGGCAGGGAGGTGAAAGAAGCCAGGAGGGGGTCTGCTTCGTGCAGCTTGAGCCCAGCTTCTGGTTTGGGGGCTCTGCCGTGACCCTGGCAGTGAGCTCTGCCTCCATTTCCTCTCTGATCTCTGCACTGGACACACTGATGGGCAAAGGATTATGTTTCTTTTAGTAGCTTCCCTAAACTGTGCAGGTGAGTTCTGGAAAGGATTTAAATGGTGTTCTTGGAGCCAAGACTTTGAGAATATATGGGGATATTTGGGGGTCTTCAAGTGTATGTGAGCAAGTGCCACAGGCCACAAGAGGTCAAGGGAGAGCAATGCATGGGGCCCTTGAGGAGGAACCTCCCCGCCCTCTACCCCTTTGCCCCTTTGCTCATGCTGTTGTTCTGCCCAGTATCCCCACCTCAACTTATTTCACCTCAACTTTCATTACATGGAAAACTCATATATATCCTTCAAAAGCCAGTTCAAATATCCCTTCCTCTGTGAATCATTCCCAGCCCCCTCCCAACCTTCCTCTCCTTCTTCTGGGTCTTCATTCCATTCCTATCCTGTGAGTAGCAAATGCTGTACCACTCAGGCTCACCAGAGGCTGAGACAGAGGCAGCCCTGACTTGCGCCCCATCTGTGAGACAGTCACTCAGCACACACTGAGCATCTCCCGTGTCAAGTACCACACTAGGTACCAAGGATACAGCAAGAGCAAAACACCCCAGCCCTGCCTTCACGCAACTTTAAACTGCCTAGGGAAGCAAACATTAATCAGATCATCACAGAAAGTTAGCACATATTTTCAAACCCTGAGTAGTATAAAATAAGGATACAGAGGGGCCAGAAGAACCTACACCAGGGAGAGTAACCTAGCTGGGGAGGTCAGAGCAGAGCTGAGATCTGAAGGGTGGTCTTCTTAAAGCCAAAACATTTTTGTATGCTGTGGAGCCAAACGAGGGCACAGGCCCTGGAGCAGACAGCCTGGGCTGGGGCACAGCACCACAGGCACTGGCCAGGCGACTCTGGCCGAGCATGTGACCTCACTGAGCCTCTGGTTCCTCCTCTGCAACTGAAGCGATAGTAGGACCTGCATCACAGAGACTACTCTTCTAAGGATGAAATCAATTAGATCATCATGAAGCCTGGCATGGAGTACCACCCTCATTAGCTGCTAATTCTCACTGCTGTTGGTGGTGGTGTTCATTGGCTCCAAGGTCTTCAGTGAGAATATAAGTGCTTCTAAAGCCAGGGAGCAAGGGGGAGGAATTTCCCTGATCCAGTGGTTAAGACTCTGCACTTCCACTACAGAGGTAGGGGTTCGATCCCTGGTCAGGGAATTAAGTTGCCGCATGCCACTTGGCTGGGCTGAAAAAATAAACAGAGTGCCAGTGAGAGTTACATTGCTCAGAACAGGTATGTCAGGAGCCCCCCGCCCCCCGAGTCCCACCTCCCTGGGTCTGAGGATTCACGAGGAGGACTCACAGGATCCAGCATATAGTCATACTCACAGCTAACTACAGTGGGAGGTTACAAAGTATAATCAGCCAAGGAAAAAGGTGCATGGAGCAAAGTCTGGGGGAAACCAGGCCCACGCTTTCAAGGGGCCCCTCCCTCCTCTCACACGGGATATTATCAATTCCTCCAGCAGCATTTCTGCTGGGTAGGACTGGTTTGCACCCTTTATGAATCCACCAAGCTTTTGCAGGTTCCTTCAAACCTAGTGTAGAAGCCGTACCTCGATGTCTGTTGAGTTGGAGAAGAACTCCAGGCATGTTGTCTTTCCACTGGCAATATTGCCCTCAACACAGATCTAGCAAAAGACAAATGCACGTTAGGACCAGAAAGTGAGTGCCTGGGGAAAAATCAGGACGAATTTCTAGGGAAGCGCTCAGGTGAACAGCATAACTCATTGAGTCCAAGACCTCAGTGTGTACACAAAACCTCCACAAGAAACCCCAAGGTCCGATTATTAGCAAATAACAACTCAATTCTTCCCACCAGTGGCAGGTTCCGGACCCACCAGACCACCACCCTCCAGGATAGATGCTCCCTTATGTCAACTCACAGACCCCACTTGTCCTCGGCCACCCTAGCTCTGCCCTTCTCTAGCTCAATCCCTCAGACTCTTAGATTTTAGACCAAATGGAATATTACTAAGCCATTAAAAAAAGAATGAATGAAATTGGGTCATTTGTAGTGCTATGGATGGACCTAGAGTCTAACATACACGTTAAGTAAGTCAGAAAGAGAAAAACAAATGTCATATATTAATGCATATGTATGCAGTCTAGAAGGAGAAGGCAATGGCACCCCACTCCAGTATTCTTGCCTGGAAAATCCCATGGACGGAGCCTGGTGGGCTGCAGTCCATGGGGTCGCTAAGAGTCAGACAAGACTGAGCGACTTCATTTCACTTTTCACTTTCACGCACTGGAGAAGGAAATGACAACCCACTCCAGTGTTCTTGCCTGGAGAATCCCAGGGACGGGGGAGCCTGGTGGGCTGCCGTCTATGGGGTCGCACAGAGTCAGACACGACTGAAGCAACTTAGCAGCAGCAGCAGCAGCATGCAGTCTAGAAAGATGATACAGATGGGTATTTGCAGGGCAGGAACAGAAATGCAGATGTACAGAACGTGTGGACACGGGATGGGGAAGGTATGGGCGAGATGAACTGAGTGGTACTGACATATAAACACTGCAGTGTGTGAAACAGAAAGCTAGTAGGAAGCTGGGGGAAGGCAATGGCACCCCACCCCAGTACTCTTGCCTGGAAAATCCAATGGACGGAGTAGCCTGGTGGGCTGCAGTCCATGGGGTCACTAACAGTTGGACAGACTGAGCGACTTCACTTTCACTTTTCTCTTTCATGCATTGGAGAAGAAAATGGCAACCCACTCCAGTATTCTTGCCTGGAGAATCCCAGGGATGGGGGAGCCTGGTGGGCTGCCGTCTATGGGGTCACACAGAGTCGGACACGACTGAAGTGACCCAGCAGCAGTAGGAAGCTGCTGCATAGCACAGGGAGCTCAGCTTGATGCTCCGTGATGACCTAGGTGGGTGGGATTGGGGGTCTTGCATCTGCTCACTGAAGGCCTTCCATGGGCCAGGCACCGTGGACTCAGGAGCCACTCTCAGCTCCCACTGAGCTCATAGATGTGAAGATGGGGAGGAAAGTAAAAGGGNTAGGAAGCTGCTGCATAGCACAGGGAGCTCAGCTTGATGCTCCGTGATGACCTAGGTGGGTGGGATTGGGGGTCTTGCATCTGCTCACTGAAGGCCTTCCATGGGCCAGGCACCGTGGACTCAGGAGCCACTCTCAGCTCCCACTGAGCTCATAGATGTGAAGATGGGGAGGAAAGTAAAAGGGAATTACAAGAAAAGATGTTCACAGTGCCATGGGAACACAAGGCCAGCCAGCACCACTACTCTGGATAATGTGCCAAAGTTTACCTCCGCCTTCCTCTGCTGTTAGGCCTTCATTCCAACTTCCCATGATTGTAACTGACGCTGTGATGTGCCATCTATCATTGTGTGTGTGTGTCTGGGGGGGGGGCCCTGGGTGGTGCGGGGGCTGTCTCTTATACACATCTAGAATCTATCATTGTGTGTGTGTGTCTGGGGGGGGGGCCCTGGGTGGTGCGGGGGTGGGAAGGGTTGCACAGCTTATGGGATGTTAGCTCCCCGACCAGGGATTAAACCCGTGCCTCCTGCATGGGTTGGAAGCACAGAGTTTTAACCACTGGACCACCAGGGGATTCCCTATCCTTATTTTTAAATAATAACATTTCATCTTTTCTGAAAACATATTTTTAAGCATTCTCACAATAAGAAATATAGGGAACTGACAAAAAAAAAATCACTCCTAATTCCAGAGATAACCATTATTTAAATGTTTAATCAGAATCAAACTTTTCAGAGGCAAACAAGTTTGAGCCTCAAAGCCCCCACCAGAAGAATCAAAATATATATTATCTATTAAAGACCCTGAGAAATCTGCCATAAGAAGGGAACTTGCCCAATATGTCCAACCAAGTGGGATCCATGCACATGAGGGAGCACTATCACCATTCAGCAATAAAAAGAAATGAAGAGCTGATAAACGCAGTAACGTGGATACACCTCAAAACATATGAAAATTGGAAACAGCTGGTCACATAGACCAAATGCTGTATGATTCCATTTTATAGGAAATGTCCTGAAAAAGCAAATCCTCAGAGACAGGAAGCAGAGTAGTGGTTGCCTGGCTCTGGGGGAGTGACTGTAAATTGGCACGAGGTTTCTTTTCTGAGTGATGGAAATGTTCTAAAATTAGACTGTGATGTTGCACAACTTCATAAATTTACTAAGAAATCATTAAGCTGTAAACTTAAAACAAGTCAATTTGGGGGTATGTACATAACTTAATAAAGCCATTCTTTAAAAAAAAAAAAAAAAAGGAACGCAGTTTAATTTTAATCTAACAGTCAAAAAATTAAGACTTTTCACTCTCACCCCTCAAATTCTCTCTCCCTCTCCCTCATACATATCCACTGTTATGACTTCCCAACTTTCCTTTAACCAGACTAATAATTTCTTTCCTTCTTTACCCCCTATAGTTTATATTTCATTTGGATCATACTTTATATATTTTTATCCTCTTTTTTATCTTTTACAAAGTGTACTTTCCTAGGTCGTTAAATATTTTCAAAAATGTGATTCTGAATGGCTAAATAATATTTCATCACATAAGATATACCATGAATTACTGAAATCCCTATTGTTGAATGTTACATTCTCTCCAGTTGCTTTTATTATAAAATTGTGTTATTTTTGATACAATAAACTGTGCTGTAGTGAGCCTTCTTGTACATAAATCCTTGTCACTGGCTCCAATTATTCCCCTTTAATAGACTTTTAGGAGTATAATCAATGCATCCAAGGATATGTGAGTTTTTATGACTGTTGATAATAATGCCAAATTGCCCTCTAAAATGCTGTCTCAATTCACACCCTTTTTTCTAAATGAAAAAGATGGATGGAAGAGCATGTGCCTTTTACCATACTGTGCCAATACTGGGCATATCCCATCCTAAACCTTCATTCATTATGAATAATGATGTCTGTCACTAGGCATTCAGTGTTAGCCCCTGTGGGTTCTGTACTTTGCCAACATTGTCACAGTGATCCCTGAAACAATCACAGCTAAGAATTATTTGCATACATGGGGAAACTCAGGCTCTGAGAGGTTAAGGACTTGTCTATCTCTACTAAAGAGCACACATGGGGCTTGAACCACGTAGTCTGATCCACGCTTTCCTTACTCCATTTCCAAAAGCTTTTTTTCTCTGTTAGGGAGGTGGAGCACTTTCTTCTGTTTATTCAGTTCAGTTCAGTTCAGTCACTCAGTCGTGTCTGACTCTTTGCGACCCCATGAATCGCAGCACAACTCTGTGCGACCCCATAGACAGCAGCCCACCTGGCTCCCCCGTCCATGGGATTTTCCGGGCAAGAACACTGGAGAGTGGGGTGCCATTGCCTTCTCCAATTATATATATAATTACCTCTAAAAAGAGCATCTAGGTAAATTTCTACGTACATTAAATCATATATATTATCAATATCAGCTTAAAAGCAATGTGTTAATAATAATCTTCTCTAGACAGTGGGATTATGAGTAACTTTTACTTCTGTCTTTGTGTCTTTTTACTTCCCTGGTGGCTTAGCTGGTAAAGCCTGTAATGTGGGAGACCTGGGTTCGATCCCTGGGTTGGGAAGATCCCCTGGAGAAGGGAATGGCTATGCATTTCAGTATTCTGGCCTAGAGAATTCCATGGACTATATAGTCCATGAAGTCGAAAATAGTCGGACATGACTGAGCAACTTTCACTTTTACTTTCATGTCTTTTTACACAATCTATTTGTTTTCTGTCTTAAGAAAAGCAATAAAATTGTAATTTAAAAAGTATACTGTTAGTTGCTCATGAAGTAAAAATTGTAAATATTACACATAATCAGTTCAGTTCAGTCGCTCAGTCGTGTCTGACTCTTTGCGATCCCATGAATCGCAGCACACCAGGCCTCCCTGTCTATCACCAACTCCCGGAGTTCACTCAGACACATCCATCAAGTAAGTGATGCCATCCAGCCATCTCATCCTCTGTCGTCCCCTTCTCCTCCTGCCCCCAATCCCTCCCAGCATCAGAGTCCTTTCCAATGAGTCAACTCTTTGCATGAGGTGGCCAAAGTACTGGAGTTTCAGCTTTAGCATCATTCCTTCCAAAGAAATCCCAGGGCTGATCTCCTTGCAGTCCAAGGGACTCTCAAGAGTCTTCTCCAACACCACAGTTCAAAAGCATCAATTCTTCAGCGCTCAGCCTTCTTCACAGTCCAACTCTCACATCCATACATGACCACAGGAAAAACAATAGCCTTGACTAGACGGACCTTAGTCGGCAAAGTAATGTCTCTGCTTTTGAATATGCTATCTAGGTTGGTCATAACTTTTCTTCCAAGGAGTAAGCGTCTTTTAATTTTATGGCTGCAATCACCATCTGCAGTGATTTTGGAGCCCAGAAAAATAAAGTCTGACACTGTTTCCACTGTTTCTCCATCTATTTCCCATGAAGTGATGGGACCAGATGCCATGATCTTCGTTTTCTGAATGTTGAGCTTTAAGCCAACTTTTTCACTCTCCTCTTTCACTTTCCTCAAGAGGCTTTTTAGTTCCTCTTCACTTTCTGCCATAAGGGTGGTGTCATCTGCATATCTGAGGTTATTGACATTTCTCCCAGCAATCTTGATTCCAGCTTGTGTTAATATCTTAATTGTATTAGTCAAAGAGACAAAACCAATATTTATTATAAGAAAGTATGTGATTATGAAGGGTAAGAAATTCCACAATCTGTTGTCTGCAAGCTGGAGACCCAAGGAAGCAAGTGGTGTGGTTCCAGTCCACCTGTGAAGGCCTGAGGACAAGAAAGCTGATGGTTTAATTCCCAGGCTGAGCACAGAAGACTGAAGTCTCAGCTTAAATAATAGCCAGGTAGAGAGTGAATTCTCTCTTCCTCTGCCTTTTGCTCTATTCTGTCTCTTGATGGGTTGGATGATGCCTATCCACAATGGTGAGGGTGATCTTTGCTCAATCTACTGATTCAATTGCTAGTCTCTTCCAGAATACCTTCCTAGACACACTGAGGATAATGTATAACCAAATATCTGGGGACCTTGTGACTATCAAGTTGATGCTTGACTAAAATTAATCATCATACCAATCTTGCTGAATTTACTTAATTCATTCATGTGAATTCCAATAAGTGTCTAGAAAAAATACTAAGGAACCTTAGCTTCACTATCACAAGTAAGCTCATGCGTTTTCCATTTTAAGTAGAGGTGATTAATGTTTATCCTGTAAATAACACTGACTTCACAGAATCATTTCACCTGAAAACTAATGTTTGGCACAGTTCTTGAGAATTCACAGTTTACAAAGTATTCATATAGTTTCCTTCCAGTTGCCCTGAGGAAAGGAAACAACATGTTTTTCAAATGTTCAGTCCTGAATGGTACAAAGCTAAGATTCTTACCAAGCATCACTACAAACAAAGGTAGTGGAGGTGATGGAATTCCAGCTGAGTTATTTCAAGTGTTAAAAGATGATGCTGTGGAAGTGCTGCACTTAATATGCCAGCAAATTTGGAAAACCAAGCAGTGGCCACAGAACTGGAAAAGGTCAGTTTTCATTCCGATCCCAAAGAGAGGCAATGTCAAAGAATGTTCAAACTACTGCACGATTGCACTCATCTCACACACTAGCAAAATAATGCTCAAAACTGTCCAAGCTAGGCTTCAACAATATATGAACCAAGAATTTCCAGATGTTCAAGCTGGCAAAGGAACCAGAGGTCAAACTGCCAACATCCACTGGATCAGAGAAAATGCATGAGAATTCCAGAAAAGCACTGACTTCTGCTCCACTGACTACTCTAAAGCCTTTGACTGTTTGGATCACAACAAACTGGAAGATTCTTACAGAGATGGGAATACCAGGCCACTTTACTTGGCTCCTGAGAAATCTGAATGCAGGTCAAGATGCAACAGTTAGAACCAGACATGGAACAATGGACTGGTTCCAAATTGAGAAAGGAGTATGTCAAGGTGTATATTGTCACCTTGCTTATTTAACTTCAATGCACAGTACATCATGCGAAATGCCGGATTTGATGAAGCACAACCTGGAATCAAGATTTCAGGGAGAGACAGCAATAACCTCAGATATGCAGATGACACCACCCTTATGGCAGAAAGTGAAGAGAAACTAAAGAACCTCTTAAGGAAAATGAAAGAGGAGAGTGAAAAAGTTGGCTTAAAGCTCAACGTTCAGAAAACTAAGATCATGGCATCTGGTCCCATCACTTCATGGCAAATAGATGGGGAAACAATGGAAACAGTGACAGACTTTATTTTCTTGGGCTCCAAAATCACTGCAGATTGTGACTGCAGCCATGCAATTAAAAGATGCTTGCTCCTTGGAAGAAAAGTTATGACTAACCTAGAGAGTATATTAAAAAGCAGAGACATTACTTTGCTGACAGTTTCATATAGTCAAAGCTATGGTTTTTCCAGTAGTCATGTAAGGATGTGAGAGTTGGAGTATAAAGAAAGCTGAGCACTGAAGAACTGATGTTTTTGAACTGTGGTGCTGGAAAAGACTATTGAGAGTCCCTTGAACTGCAAGTTCCAACCAGTCCATCCTAAAGGAAATCAGTCCTGAATATTAATTGGAAGGATTGATGCTGAAGCTGAAGCTTCAATCCTTTGGCCACCTGATGTGAAGAACTGACTCACTACGAAAGATCCTGATTGCAGGCAGGAGGAGGGGATGACAGAGGATGAGATGGTTGGATGGCCTCACCGACTCGATGGACATGAGTTTGCGTGAACTCTGAGGGTTGGTGATAGACAGAGAAGCCTGGCGTGCTGCAGTCCATGGGTTTGCAAAGAGCTGGACAGGACTGAGTGACTGAACTAAACTCAAGACTCTTACTTGACTAGAAGTCTATAGTTAAGTGACTATAAAATGTCACTTACATGACTATAAAAATGCAAACACTTGATGTTATCATTTCAGCTGTGGTCAGATTGACAACAGACCCTCCCACCTCATTCATTTGTTCCTGAGTGAAAGATGAGATGAATTTGCCAGTCAGGGTGGAGAGGCAATTAATGATGTGAAGTAGACAGACCCTTCAGTCTCGGCCTGGTTCTAAACAACTAGCTGTCCTGAACTGGCTACAGAAGGCACATCCAGAGTCAGTCAGTATATTGGGTAACAATGCACTTGTAATTTCAATGTTATCTTGGCAATTTCCCATTTCAGTTCTTCATAAAACAGAAAATGTTGAAAAATATTTATAATTTTAAACAAACATACTTTTCTTTCAAAACATTTGGCTCAAAAAATGTATCTATATGTACAATTATAAAGAAAATCTGTGATTCTACATTTATTTGGTCAGACATAAGAGAGAAGTAGTCACATATATTTCCTTAAAAGCAAGTAGCTTCAGGTAAGCTAGTTTAGTTGTTTAACACATTTATGCTCAGTTATTGGTTCTTGGGGATATGGTGATTAATATACAATGTTGGCTCTAAAACAACATTTTTGTTAGAAGTCAAAGATACTTCTCAGAACCTTATCAAAGCTATCGTACTCCTCAGGAAAAAAGGTTTGTATAAAATTTCTATAAAATGCACTTCATCTGTATAACTTTCAAATTATCTTTACCATGATCATGATAATGAGGGATGAGAAAATAACAGTAATATACATTGATTACTATCTAAGAATCAGTTTTTGGGTAAGTGACTTAAGATTATTTTTTCAAACCTTAAATATTCCTAACAGGCTATATGATTATACCCATTTTACAAATCAGGAGACAGACTTAGGGAGGTGATGTAGTTTATTCAGGGTCACTTACAGTGAATGTTGAACTGTCAAGCCCAGGTTGTGGCTAATCATTCTGAACAGACGTGAGTTTGGTGTTTATCAATAAGCAAATAACATGCAATGAGATAAAATCCTAAATGGTTTGCTTATGTATATGCCTGCTGCTGCTAAGTCGCTTCAGTCTTGTCCAACTCTGTGCGACCCCATAGGTGGCAGCCTACCAGGCTCCCCTGTCCCTGGGTTCTCCAGGCAAGAACACTGGAGTGGGTTGCCATTTCCTTCTCCAATGCGTGAAAGTGAAATCTCTCAGTCGTGTCCGACTATTAGCGCCCCCGTGTACTGCAGCCTACCAGGCTCCTCCGTCCACGGGATCCTCCAGGCAAGAGTACTGGAGTGGGGTGCCACTGCCTTCTCCATGTATATGCCTAATCTTTCAATTTGCTGTTTTGTTATTATGTCCATGAAATAACTATTTAAAAGAGTATTTACTTCTCATAGTTTTAGTGTGACAATGAAAAAAATTTAAAGGAAGGAAGATGCATGAAACTTTGGTAAAATAATTACATAGCTCACAGAGGAAACATCTGCAAAATACAGGGAAAATAGACTGCAAGGCTCTGATTCCATGAAAACAGGACCCAACTCTGTCCTTTCTTAGTTTATGATGTCATGCAATCCCTTGACTTATTTCTCCAGAATTCATAGTTACCCATCATTTGTAGAGTAGTCACATAATTTCCCTCAAGCTATCCAGAGGAGCTACAGAAAATAAAACAATGATTTTATGTCATTGCTTTGCTAATGCCCTGGGAGCTATTCAGCCCACCCACATTCTATCAAGATGCCATTATGGGAAGAATAAGCTCTTTGTAACACAAGCAATATAATTTCAAGAATGTGGTGTTGTGAGTGCATGTAATCATTATAAAAATATCTATTCAAGTAACCCACAGCCATCTCATGATTTATCTCTTTCATCTAATTCTGTATTGGATCATTTGAATGTAAAATTATCAGAAGGTCTTTTGTAAATGGAAACTCAGGGTCTGGTTCGTGTAAGAACTTGAGTCTCTGCACCTCTCAATTATATATTCTAAAGTGGGGCCAGAGCAGCCAGAACATGCTGTGGCCAAATTGGTTACTACCATTTACCACCTCCTTAATAATTAATATGGGTCATGTTTATGATGGCAATAGAATCAATAGTAAAATAGGAATACAGAAAATAGCAATGTTTTGTTCTATCTTAATCTGATTTTCTACCCAATCCTCTTTTTTATATAATTAAGAGAAGTATAAATACATTTTTCTATAATCTGTTTTATTTAGCAATCTATGTTTACTGGGGGTGGGGTGAGGGGTGAGGCAGAGGGGTAGAGCACACTGGTTCAATATACTGGCTCTGGAGGAGACAGCCTGTGTTCAAATCCTGCCCTGATACTACTTGTCTAAGACAGTGGTTTTTAAAACTTTCTGGTAAATGAGAATCACCCAGGAGGCTTAAACTTCACATTACTGAGCCCTACTCGCAAAAATTTTAAGTGCATGTGAGATAGAGCCCAATAATTTGCATTTTTAGTTAGTGATGCTGACATAGCTGATTTAGAGACACCCTTTGAGAAACAAATGTCAATTTCTCTGAGCCTCAGTTTCCTTATCTGTAGAATTTAGTAATAATAGCCCCTACTTAAACTGGTTAATTACCAAGAATAGTGTAATTTAGAAAAAATAAACAAAACAAAGTTTATTATTTCAATGTGAATTATAACTAACTAAAGAGATTATGCTTTATCAGTTGTGCTAAGTAAATCCTTTATGTGATAATCTAGATAGATTGATATTAAGAATATGTGTATAATGACATTAATAAAATTCCTTTGCTTTATCAAGAATTTTCAATAGCCAACTTTCATTTACATCCAGAAACATGTGCCAGTTATGACAGACACTATTAGTTGCCTTCCAATGATTCTACCTTCTTGCCCTTTATCCTTGATGTCTATTAACAATTCCTCCAGGAAGTCACCTCCTTTTGAAGGGTCACATGTATTAGGGGAAGCTAGACTCTTTCCTAGAGTGTCCTGATTAATCTAAGCACCTTAAGGTGGTCATGAGAACAGAATGCAGTTCTTATCTAGGAGAAATGCAGGTTAGATTTCTGGGAGCACTTCTGGGAAATGGTTTTTGTTCACATAGAATAACACTGGATCTTGGGTTATCTGTATGCTGTCTGGTACTGCTACAACTGTCTCAGGACCATAAGGGGAACCAGGATGAGGATAACCTGATACAGGAAGGATAGGAGAGCAGAGGGATGGGAAATCCCAGCCTCTGTTCATGGGACTGAACCACAGAATTAACTAACTTTGGAATTACTATAACTTCCTGTTCCACATTATTTAAGATAACACATTTCCCTTATTGTTTAAACCATTTTCAACTCTATTTTCAGTTTTTGCTGCTGAAGTTATCTTAAATGATAAACCAATTTATTAAGCATATTATCCTTGAAGTTAATTAAAATTATCAGAATACTGCTGTGCCAGGGGTTCTCATTTAAGCTGCAGCATTGATAGTGTGACTGATTAAATTATTTAACTTCTAGGCTTCTTCAATTACTTCATTTATATAATGATGGCATTGGGCTGGATCATTTCTAAAGACATTCCAAGTTTAAAATACTGGGGCCATTTGATTCCATGCCATATGAAATATAATGATGTATATACATTGAACAATGAGATTATATAGATAGCCTATTAAAAAGCAGAGACATTACTTTGCCAACAAAGATACATCTAGTCAAGGTTATGGTTTTTCCAGTGGTCATGTATGGATGTGAGAGGTGGACTGTGAAGAAAACTGAGTGCTGAAGAATTGATGCTTTTGAACTGTGGTGTTAGAAAAGACTCTTGAGAGTCCCTTGGACTGCAAGGAGATCCAACCAGTCCATCCTAAAGGAGATCAGTCCTGGGTGTTCATTGGAAGGACTGATGCTGAAGCTGAAACTCCAATACTTTGGCCACTTGATGCGAAGAGTTGACTCATTGGAAAGGACCCTGATGCTGGGAGGGATTGGGGGCAGGAGGAGGAGGGGACGACAGAGGATGAGATGGCTGGATGGCATCACTGACTTGATGGATGTGAGTCTGAGTGAACTCTGGGAGTTGGTGATGGACAGGGAGGCCTGGCGTGCTGTGATTCATGGGGTTGCGAAGAGTCAGACATGACTGAGTGACTGAACTGAACTGAACTGAACATAATAACTACATAATGTAGTCACACCTATGTAACATAATGACTACATATGTACTTTTATAATAATTTAATATCACACATATTATATACTCTGATTTATCTACAGTGAGTATCTGGTCATTACCATGGTGGAGTTAGTTGAATATCACAGCTCTTTGAATGGTACTTTTGTAAGGAATAACTGATTCCTCATATTTCTAATTTGGGGGAAAATAAAAATAATACAATTTATATTTCATGTGTTATATTTAAAAGACATGACTGAGTGACTGAACTGAACTGAACTGAACATAATAACTACATAATGTAGTCACACCTATGTAACATAATGACTACATATGTACTTTTATAATAATTTAATATCACACATATTATATACTCTGATTTATCTACAGTGAGTATCTGGTCATTACCATGGTGGAGTTAGTTGAATATCACAGCTCTTTGAATGGTACTTTTGTAAGGAATAACTGATTCCTCATATTTCTAATTTGGGGGAAAATAAAAATAATACAATTTATATTTCATGTGTTATATTTAAATACATAAATATGAACATGGGCAATATTTAAAATGAAAAGTTATCTGTTAAGAAGTGAGATCACCAATATTTTTTCTCTCTAGAAGTATACACATTTGCATACCCTTCATCTTTGTTGCTATCACAGATAAATTTTATAATTTATGTGAGTTAGGCATGCAAAAATAAAATAGAAAATTTAACTATAATTGCACTTTAATTATCTTTTGGCCTCATAGCCTCCAATAAAAACAAAACAAAAGCAAATCAAGTTGAAGTATGCCATTTTCAGGTTTTTGTTAGTTCCTTTGGGTAAATACTAATTAATTCAAGATGCTCTCACCTACAGCCTTCCTTCCTTTCCCTTTAGTTCCTGGATGGCTACACTGTACCATAGAAGAGATATGGTTCCATTTACTAGCATCCAATCCCAGTGGTTTACAATGATATATAAATATTCTTTTGTTCCTAGATTATTTATCTCAGTGGCATCTATAGTTGATCTATTTGGGGCTTCTTCTGCAGTCACACAATTCTTATGGGTGTTCTCCTTGTCCTAAGTATAGTTTTTTTTTCTGATTTCAAAGTTCCCCAACCACTTCCTTACCCCTCCTGGTGACAGAGGAAAAGATGGGACACTCTTCCACTTCCACTATGTGGGTGAACAATTCAAGTTAAGTGGCTCTTTATTCCTTTCTGATATCTCTCTCTCTATCCCTGTATCTGTGTCTGTATCTACATATGATATCTGCTCTATTACTTTAATATTTTGTGTTGTTGGAAACATCTACAAGCTACTCTATTAAGGTCAGCAAGATTGTTGAAATGAAGGCTTTATGTGAGTCTCGCCACCATCTTAGGCCTCACCCAAGAAGGAGCAAGACACCAGTCCTTTCTTTGGTGGCCGAAAACAGAAACTTCTTTGGGTTTTTTATCAAGCCCTCTATTCTGGGCAGGTTGGGGGAGGACGCAACAGAGCTCTGGGCTCCCAGTTTCTGCTCTCTGGGCAAGTCTTCCTGATTCTCCCCTTCACAGAGGGCTGAAAGTTTACATTCTTTTGGGCCAGAAAACTCTTGTGTTATCTTACATTGCTTCAAGTTCATTATGGCCTGAATTCTGTGCTGAGTCCCTGAGGTGCCTAATCTTGATGTGCAAATGTACATGTATAGAAAAAAACATCTTAATTAGATTGGTCTTTGACATCCAAGGCCACTGCCTGTACTGTGAGTTCGAAAAACAAGAAGCAAGGAGAAAAGTGCCAAAAAGAAACACTGTGGCAATTATTTCAGAATTTCACCCTGTTATATCCTAAAAATAAGCAATCTCTTTTTATTTCCCAATGAAATTGTGCTCTTTTTCCTCTGGATATAAGTGGTATATTTAGCTATAGTTATAGCTATAGCTAGCTCTCCCTTTCTTTTTCTCAAGTCACTATGACTTTCTGCTTCCACAGTGTCTACCATAGCCACAGCTTGCTTTCTCTTCTCACTGTCAAAATTCTTGTTTCCAGGCTTTCATTGGCTTTTTTATTTTATGACTACAAAAGTCTAAACAGGCTTATATATTTCTTTTTTTTTTCCTATTATCAGTTCAGTTGCTCAATCGTGTCCAATGCTTTGTGCAACCCCATGGACTGTCAGCACTCCAGCTTTCCCTGTTCATCACCAACTTCCAGAGCTTACTCAAACTTATGTCCATTGAGTCAGTGATGCCATCCAAACATCTCATCCTCTGTCATTCCCTTCTCCTCCTTCCTTCAATCTTTCCCAGCAGCAGGGTCTTTTCAAATGAGTCAGTTCTTTGCATCAGGTGGCCCACAGTATTGGAGTTTCAGCTTCAGCATCAGTCCTTCCAATGAATATTCAGGACTGATTTCTTTTAGGATGGACTGGTTGGATCTCCTTGCAGTTCAAGGGACTCTCAAGAGTCTTCTCCAATACCACAGTTCAAAAGCATCATTTCTTTGGCGCTCAGCTTTCTTTATAGTCTAGTCTACCTCATATAATAATTAGCTATTCATTTATTCAAAAAACATTTACTGAGTGCCAACAGGGTGCCTTGTGCTAGGCTAGATGCTGGTGACCCCATTGAGAAAGTGACAAAGAGCTTCTTCTTAGAGACCCTATAGTCTTTTAAGAGGAACAGACTGAACATTAGAGGATTAAAAGCATGTGGCAAGAGTTACAGTGTCAGAAGAACAGGGAGCTGGGCAAGCCTAGCAGAGTTATCTAACCTAGTTAGTGAGTCCAGGGAACATTTCCTACAGGCAGCAATTTCTAAACATAATCACTAAAGGATGCAGAGGATTTAGGCAATAAGTATATTCTTGGCAGGAAAATTATTTGTGAAAAGGACCAGAAATGAAAGGACATATATAAAAGAAATTCCATTTGACCAGAGCCTAGAGCTCAGTGTCTGTGGGATGGGACAAAGCAGAATGAGTCTGTAGAGATGGCCCGGGAAAGATTGCCAAGGGCCATACTAAGAAATCTGGCCATCATCCTAATAGCAGTAGAAAGGATTGGAGGGACTTTAGTAGCATAGTAATCGAGTCAGTTTGGGTGTTTAGATACATTTAAGTAGGTGGTATGTTAGGAAAAACTGAATACAAGTCCTGTTAAAGAGCTGAGGCTTTTCATTTCCCAAGTGAGAGATAATCATTAACTGGGTTTGGAGTATAGCAGTGGGAAAGGAGTGACATGAACAGATCCTAGGCATTGAACAGCACTATGTGAATTGACAAGGGGAGCAGCTGAGGATGGTTCTTGGGTGTCTAAGTTGGGCAACCTTGTGCTTGGTGGGCATNGAGAGATAATCATTAACTGGGTTTGGAGTATAGCAGTGGGAAAGGAGTGACATGAACAGATCCTAGGCATTGAACAGCACTATGTGAATTGACAAGGGGAGCAGCTGAGGATGGTTCTTGGGTGTCTAAGTTGGGCAACCTTGTGCTTGGTGGGCATCATTCTCTGAGACAGTGAGCCTGGAGATACTGAGATGCTATTAGGATGGCATTTATATCCCACAAACACCAGAATCTTGTCCAAACATTGTCACAAACATGGCCCCTCCAGACTCAGTGGGAAGGTATACAAAAAGAAAAGAAAGCAGAGCAAACTATAGAAAAGCAATTAGCAGGGCTTCACCCAAAGAGAAAGAAAAGAAAGAAGGCAAAGTGATTATCTGGGGAGGTTTACAAGGAGCTGATGAAAGGAGAAGTGGAAAGCAAGGGAGAAAGGAAAAGGTACATCCACTAAACACAGAGTCCCAAAGAATAGCAAGGAGGAACAAGGCCTCTTTCAATGAACAGTGCATAAAACTACAAGAAAACAACAGAAGGGGAAAAACTAGAGATCTCTTCAGGAAAACTGGAAATATCAAGGGAATGTTTTGCCCTTGATATGGGCAAATGTCACAATAGAGGACAGAAATGGGATTCTTTACCAACTGAGTTATCAGGGAAGCCTGGTAGAGACCTAGTAGATGCTGAAGAGATCAAGAAGAGATGGAAAGAATACACGGAAGAACTGCACAAAAACGATCTTAATGCAATGAATTACTATGATGGTATGGTCAGTCACTCACCCTCCTAAAGAATGTGTTGACCATCAGACAACTGCACTCATCTCCCATGCTAGTAAGGTCATGCTTAAAATCTTGCATGCTAAGCTTCAGGATTGTGTGAACCAAGAACTTCCAGATGTCCAACCTGGGTTTAGAAAAGGCAGAGGAACCAGAGATCAAATTGCCAACATTTGCTGGGTCATAGAGAAGGCAAGGGAATTCCAGAAAAACATTCATTGACTACACTAAAGCCTTTGACTGTGTGGGTCATAGCAAATTGTGGAAAGCTCTTAAATGATGGGAATACCAAAGCATCTTACCTGTCTCCTGAGAAACCTGTATGCTGGTCAAGAAGCAACAGGGAACAGTTGTTCCCTATATGGCACAGCTGATTGGTTCAAGACTGAGACTAGAGAATGACAGGGCTGTCTGCTGTCACCCTGTTTAACCTAGACATTGAGCACATCTTGAGAAATGCTGGAGTGGATGAGTTACAAGCTGGAATCAAGATAGGTGGGAGAAACATCAACAACCTCAGATATGTGGATGACACCACTCTAATGGCAGAAAGTGAAGAGGAACTCAAGAGCCTTTTGATAATGGTGAAGGAGGAGAATGAAAGAGCCAGCTTAAAACTAAATATTAAANTGGGAGAAACATCAACAACCTCAGATATGTGGATGACACCACTCTAATGGCAGAAAGTGAAGAGGAACTCAAGAGCCTTTTGATAATGGTGAAGGAGGAGAATGAAAGAGCCAGCTTAAAACTAAATATTAAAAAAACTAAGATAATGGCATCTGGTCCCATTACTTCATAGTGAATAGAAGAGGAAAAGGTGGAAGCAATGATAGATTTCCTCTTCTTGGGCTCTAAAATCACCGTGGAGGGTGACTACAGCCATGAAATCAGAAGACAATTGTTTCTTGACAGAAAAGCAATGACAAACCTAGACAGTATGTTAAAGAGCAGAGACGTTACTCTGCCGACAAAGGTCCGTATGGTCAAGGCTATGGTCTTCCTAGTGGTCATGTACAGTTGTGAGAACTGGACCATAAAGAAGGCAGAATACCAAAGAATTGATGTCTTCAAACTGTGGTGCTGGAGAAGAATCCTAAAAGTCCCTTGGATGGCAAGGAAATCAAACCAGTCAATCTTAAGGGAAATCAACCCTGAATTGGAAGCACTGATTTTGGAGCAGAAGCTCCAGTATGTTGGTCATCTGATGAGAACAGCCAACTCATTGGACAACCCCTGATGCTGGGAAACATAGAGGGCAGAAGGAGAAGAGGGCATCAGAGGATGAGACGGCTGGATGGCATCACTGATGCAACGGACATGAACTTGGGCAAACTTTGGGAGATGGGGAGGGACAGGGAGGCCTGGTGTCCTGGAGTCCATGGGGTCACAGCATCGGACATGATGGGGTGACTGAACAACAGCAGCCACAAAGAACAAAGTGAAAATTAAAAGATAGGTTGGACCACACAGGAGACTCTTACATCCTGAGGCAAAAAGTCTTGGTCTTTCTACTTCTATTTCTACCAAAGCTGAAAACTTTCTCATATTCCACTAGGGTTTGTATTCTTGCAGGATGCCCTCATCATATGTTAAGCTCCTGGAAGACTCTTGATTGGTTCAACATTTCATTCATGCAGCAAAAATCATCACATGTATAGTACTCTGTGAAATAGTTAGGTGATAAGGAATTTATGCTTTCGTAGGAGAAACTGACAAGGATCTAGGAAAGCATGAAGGGAAATAAGTGTTCTTACAGAGAGGATCCAGTGGTTCAGGAGAGTGCCTGGACTTGGTGGGGATGGGAACAGCACTTGAGCCCGAGAGTTTTCTCAAATATTGTATGTAGTTGCTCAAAAGCTCAATATGCTTGCTGAATTAATTTTTTTCTTTTATACTTGTGTACTCTTAGTTTTCTTTTCCTTAGATATTATGTTCTTTAGTAAGTATTCTTAAAACCCAAGGTTTTGATGTCTTTTCCTCATATCTCTGTTTACCCTTAGTAAATTGTTTTCATATACCGGGCAAGGTGGTATGTTAAAGAAAGCATGTGGTTTAACCATAAAGGAGTAATATGATTTCCCTGAGTCAAATCAAAAACAAAACAAAGCAAAAAACCTTCAGTCCTATTTGATAGATCATACTGCTGTCAGTTACTCTAGTCTTATTTAACAAGGAAATACAAAGATTTATCCAAGCTTAATATTTAGGTCTGAGGCTAGCTTTTAATTATTTTTGATGATTGTATAGAAATTAAATTAAAATTTTAATTTGATACTTAAAATTCATTTAATAATGAAGTAAATTAGTTTTATTGCTTTCTACTTTTAAGAAAAGGAACAAATCATAACCAATTTAACTATATGTGCTCTTGGCAGAAAAACAGTCAAATTCCAGATTTTCTACTAGAATCAGTAGAGATGATTCTTTTAAAAAAAATACCACTAAACCTTTTCAACAAATGGTGCTAAAGCAAGTAGACATTTATGGGCAACAGTGAACACTGACAAATCTTGCTTTTCATAAAAAGTTAATTTATAATGGACCCAAAACTGCAATGTGAAAAGTAAAACTAAAATTAAAAAAAAAGAGAAAAAATTGGAAAAAAGAGCCCTTCAGGTTCTAAGGCTAGGTAGACCTCCAGCCAAATCACAATCCATAAGAGGAAGAACTGATAAAATTAGATCTCATCAAGATTAAAACCTTTTCCTGTGCAAAATACCCTTTCAGAAGACAAGCTACTGACTAGGGGAAACATTTGTAAACCACACACCTGACAGAAGATTGGTATCTAGAAAGCATAAAAAAAAAAAAGAACCTCTCAAAACTCAACAGAAAAAAAAGCCCAAAAAGTCCAGTTAGAAAATGGGCAAAAGACATGATGCAAAATTTGACTTAAGAGAGTAAATCAACAGCAAATAAGCGTATGAAAAGATTTTCAAGGTAATTAACCATTAGAAAAATATAAATTTAATCTAGGAGACATCACTACTCGTCTATCAGAACTGCTACAATAAAAAGCAGTGAGAACACTCAATGCTGTCAAGAATGTGGAAAACAACGTCATTCATACATTGCTGGTTGTAATATAAAATGGTGCAGCCACTCTGAGACATGGTTTGCTAGTTTCTTATAAAACAAAACTAACAATCAGGCTGGATGCTGGACGGCATCACTGACTTGATGGATGTGAGTCTGGGTGAACTCCAGGAGTTGGTGATGGACAGGGAGGCCTGGCATGCTGCGATTCATGGGGTTGCAAAGAGTCGGACACGACTGAGCGACTGAACTGAACTGAACTATCATGCAACCCAGCAATTCCATACCTGAGGATTTTCCTCAGAGAAATGAAAATTATGTTCATACAAAACTGGACATGATGCTCACAGAAGCTTTATCTGTAACAGCAAACTTAGTAACCACCAGATGTCCTTCAGGTGAAAAGTTAAACTCTGGTAGATTGAGACTATAGGATAAAACGAAGGAATGAACTATTAATACACTCAACGATTTAAACAAACCTCCAGAGAATTATGTTGTGTGAAAAAAGCAACCCTCGAAAGTTTCCATAGTGCGACTACATCTGCATAACACTCTTGAAATAACAGCTTTATTGAAATAAAGACAAGATTAGCGGTTGCTAGGATTCAGGGAGTGAGGGAGGAGAGCTGGATGTAGGTGTGGCCACAAGAGAAATCTAGTGGCAAGGGACTGTTGTTCAACTTGGCTGAATCCAGCTAATCAGTATCTCAGTTGTGGTATTGTATTATTATTTTGCAGCATATTATTTTTTGGAAATTACTAGGGAAAACGTACCCAGGGTCTCTCAGTTCTCACAGTTTAGTTCAGTTCAGTCTCTCAGTCGTGTCTGACTCTTTGCAATCCCACAAACTGCAGCACGCAGGGAAAAGAAGACCTTTGGTGGGACCTCCAGTTAATGCTGTTTTGTGTTTTGTTGTCCTAAACAGAATCACTGTCCCATTACAAAACTGTGGCCAGGGGAGTAGGAAATATGGATTGGAACAAGGAAATCAGGCCCCACTTGGGCTGAAGGCAGAGTGAGCCCAGTGTTGTGTTGGAACTAGTTAGTACCTCTTTGTTAGAGTCAATCATTAAATTTTTAAGAAATCTGCAATGTATTTATTAAGCACAGCCTTTAACAAAATTAAATTATATAACTTACAATTAAATTAAGTATAAAGGCAATAAAGTCCAAACTCTTTCTTAATCATTTTACTATTATCTATGCTGTTGAGGTTATTTATATCTTTTGTAGTTGTACAGTAGAAATGTAATACTATATAATGCTCCACCACTGTGCATTTCATGTCAAGTCTGCATTCAGTGACATCACTTTGGTAGTTTCAAATTGGTCATTGTGGGCATATTTATACTATAGAAGTAGCCAAACACTAGAAATCAAGGCTTTTTTCTTATATTTCATCTTCTTCTTTTTTTTTTTTACTTTACAATACTGTATTGGTTTTGCCATACATTGACATGAATCCACCACAGGTGTACATGAGTTCCCAACCCTGAACCCCTCTTCCACCACCCTCCCCATATCATCTTTCTGGGTCATCCTGGTGCACCAGCCCCAAGCATCCTGTATCCTGTGTCAAACCNTTGGTTTTGCCATACATTGACATGAATCCACCACAGGTGTACATGAGTTCCCAACCCTGAACCCCTCTTCCACCACCCTCCCCATATCATCTTTCTGGGTCATCCTGGTGCACCAGCCCCAAGCATCCTGTATCCTGTGTCAAACCTATTATTAAACCTGTTATTAAACATTTATTGCTATAATACTAAGCTAAACTCATTCAATGAAGAAAGAAATGACAACCTACTCCAATATTTTTGCCTGGGAAATCCCACAGACAGATAAGCCTGGTAGACTATTGTCTATAGGGTCACAAAAGTGTCAGGCATGGTTTAACAACTAAAACAACAAAAACTCATCCAAACTGTATGGTTGGGAAATTTGAATTATTGTTGGGGAAAGCAGTGAGAAAAAAATTCCTGGGGGTAGTATCAGGCAACATCCACCATGTTCTAGAAGATCATTGCACTTTAAAGATGTTTTATTTCATTCCTTAAATGACCCAATCAAAAAATGGGCCAAAGAACTAAATAGACATTTCTCCAAAGATGACATATGGATGGCTAACAAACACATGAAAAGATGCTCAGCATCACTCATTATCAGAGAAATGCAAATCAAGACCACAATGAGGTGCCATTTCACACCAGTCAGAATGGCTGTGATCCAAAAGTCCACAAGCAATAAATGCTGGAGAGGGTGTGGAGAAAAGGGAACCCTCTTACACTGTTGGTGGGAATGCAAACTAGTACAGCCACTATGGAGAACAGTGTGGAGATCCCTCAAAAAACTGGAAATAGAACTGCCTTATGACCCAGCAATCCCACTGCTGGGCATACACACTGAGGAAATCAGAATTGAAAGAGACACGTGTACCCCAATGTTCACCGCAGCAGTGTTTATAATAGCCAGGACATGGAAGCAACCTAGATGTCCATCAGCAGATGAATGGATAAGAAAGCTGTGGTACATATACACAATGGAGTATTACTCAGCCATTAAAAAGAATACATTTG